>CAUYPK010099569.1:0-23857 GCA_963574355.1 Loris lydekkerianus | reverse complement strand
GGTGATATTGGACCTCGACCTGATTTAACTGCCTCTAACCTTTTTTAAGGATGCAGGGCCCAAAAGTGAAGGGCTGAGTAAATTGGTTGGCAATCTGTAGAAGATTAAAACTAGACCCACCTTTTATTTTCTAATTACAATGGCTACTATGAAGCCAATTCATAGCTTTCATATGAAGACTAACCCAACTATAGCACAAGAATATGGTAAAAGAGCCAAGGAGGGGAAAGGACGGGGGTTGTTAGGGTGGATGGAGGGCATTGAGTGGGGCCACACCTACAGTGCATCTTAGAATGGGTACAGACAAAACCTACTAAAGGCAGAATACAAATGTCTACATACAATAACTAAGAAAATGCCATGAAGTCTATGTTGAACAGTTTGATGAGAATATTTCAGCACTTTGTACCCCTTGATGGCACTAATGTACATAGCTATGATTCAACAATAAAAAAAGTACAAAGAAGTATATATTTTAAAAAAGTAAGAGATCTAATAACTTCAATTAGAAACAGAAAAAAAGTGTCAGCAATTTCAGATGACAAATTGGAAAAAAAAGACAAAAAAGAAATTAATAACAGATACTACAGAAATATAAGGCAGTGCATGTGGCTCAAAGGAGTAGGGCACCAGCCCCATATACCACATGTGGTGGGATAAACCATGGACCCAGCAAAAAACTGACAAAAAAAAAAAAAAAAAAAAAAGAAAAAGAAAAAGAGAAAAAAGAAAGAAAGAAAAAGAAAAAAGAAATATAAATGAGAAGCTCAGCATCCATTGCTCAATGCTTATGATGCTGGCAACATACACAGAGTCTGGTGGGGTCAAACCTGGCCTGTGCCTGCTAAACAACAATGACAACAAGAAAAAAATTCCTGGGCATTGTGGTGGGTGTTTGTAGTCTCAGATACCTGGAAGGGTGATGCAAGAGAATCATTTAAACCCAAGACTTTGGTGTTGCTGTGAGCTGTGAGGCCATGACATTGTACTGAGGGCAACATATTGAAAATGTGTCTCAAAAAAAAAAAAAAAAAAAAAAGAAAGAAAGAAAAAGAAAAAAGAAAAGAAAAGAAAAGAAAGAAAAGAAATACAAATGATACTTTCACGTTGCAATAAAAAAACAAACAAACAAATAAAAAACTCTATGCCCAAAAATATAAAAAAGTAGAGGAAATAGAATTCTGCTAAACTCATTCAGAAAGAATTATACATTTTCAGTAGGCCTATTGCAAGCATTAAAAGAGCATGAATTATACAAGTCTTCAAAGAAAGAAAATACCTTGACCTGAGGATATACACTAAAATTCTATGAAACCTTCAAATAGAAACTATATCCTATATTACATATTCTATTCCTAAACATAGAGATGGACAAATTCCTCACCAATTAACTCTATAAAGCAAATATCACTCTGATTCCAAAACCAGAAAAGGACTTCCAAAAAGAGAAAAGTATAGATCAAAATCATTAATAAATATTGTAAAGAAATGTTCAATAAGATTTTAGTAAGCAGAAGAGAGAGATGTTTAAAAAGTTAGACATCATGATCAAGTTATATATATATATTCATAAATATGATTCACCACACAAAGTAAAAAATAAAGACAATATGATTGTCTCAATGCAGAAAAGGCTTTTCCCAATGTCCATTATTCTTTCTTTATAACAACACTTAATAAAATAGGCTGAGGTGAGACATCACTGAAACAGATAGAAACCATCTCTAACAAAAGTACAACAAATAATCATATTCAACAAAATTAAACTATAAGTATTTTCAGTCAGATTTGGAACTACAAAATGATGTCCCTTTTTGCCACTTCTGTTCAACATACTGCTGGAAGTTCTAGCCATTGTTATCAGGCAAGAGTATTCAGATCAAGGGTATTCAAATAGGGAGAGAATGATAATTCCTATCAATTATAACAAAAAGATACAAAATGGTTGATTCACTAGTTCTATGTTTTATTATAAATGTCACTTCAGGAAATCTCCAAAGCATTGATGTTGCAAAATAATGAAATTTGTCTACAGCAAACACAGATACTTTACTAAACATGTAGACCCATAGGTATAATCTAAAACTGTCTTCAGTTCACTCAGATAAGAAGATAAGATATGGTAAGATGAGGCAAGATAAGATAAGATAAGATAAGATAAGATAAGATAAGATAAGATAAGATGAGATGAGATGAGATGAGATGAGATAAGATGCTGGCAAAGGACCCTTTAATTCAACTTTTCTCTTCTTCTTTCTTTGCTCCAGGAACTAAATATAGAAATAGGTCCAGCTCCAAGAAGTGGATTAACAGAGGTAACTCCTTGAATACAGTCCTTCCTAAAAACTAACAAAAGGACATATATAAAATGATTATTTTACTACCTATATTTTAACATACAATGAACATTCAGATTAGCTTATCCTCTAATACACAGCAATATTAACTAAAATGCACATACACAAAAACAATTAAGAAATCTGAGCTAGTCTAACTCACTGACACAGAACCCTTCTCTGCATACTTTCTCCTGCCCCCACCACACAGTGACAGCATACTCTCCTAGACATCAAATTATACCTATTGTTACATCGGTGTGTAGTTTATTTAAGACTGTTGCATATACAGTGGACAAATTAAATTCTTACCTGAAACATTTCGTCTGCCTAGATATTTACAAGTGCCTGACTTATGTTAAATGTAGAACTAGTAAAATATCACTCTGTAATATTTTTGCTAAAACTCACAGGAAATACTGTTTTGTTTTGTTTTGTTTTGTTTTGTTTTACAAATAGAATTATTAAACCACCTCTGTGAACGGTATAATACCGTGCATATTTCCTCAATGGTTTGAAAGATGTGGGAGGGAAGAATTGCCAAAGTTAATAGTTGCATGTGTTCATGCCTGATCATTTTCAGATACAATTTTGTCTTGTGCATTTTGTTTTGCTAAGTATATAATCTATATAATGTACAGATAAGTCTATCTCCATATGTTAAAGCATTTTCCGTGTATGACAAAGTACTTAGTAAAATTAGCACATCTTGTACACTTTGTGCTGAAATTTTTAGGAAAGCTTGTCCTCTGCAAAACACTTTGGGGTATGAATTTGTTCAACCATTTCTATGCATTACATATTCCTGTACTTGTCATTGAATTGAAGGCAGAAAGAAAGAAATAAGGAAGGAATGGTTCAAACCCAAAATGGTCATATACATCAGATTATAACCATTGCTGTGTGTGAAATTCTATTTAACAGTGCTGTGTACATAGTGGAAAAGTTCTTATATGAAATATCTAGTCTTTCCAGAAATTTAGATGTGATTTATGTATTTTGTAGTAGTCGCAGTGGAATAACATTTTGTAAATAGTTTTTAAAAACTGTTGGGAAATACTGTGTTTGGAAGTAGAATTGTCAAAACCACCTCTGTGAACAGTATACTCTCTGTACTTGTTCATCATGTTCAGGAGGTGAAAAGGAAGAAATTGCAAAAGATGTTTGCTATTGTGTACTAGATAATTTCAGCTTATTCATTGCTGTATTTTATGTGCATTTCATTTAACTTTCCAATATTGTATATAATATATATATATATATATATATATATATATATATATATATATATATATATATATATATACACACACACACTGGACAAAAGTGGGCCAATTTTATAATATATAGTTGCTAGATATTAAAGGAGTTGCCAATGTATAACAAAAGGTGAGTTAGTAAGCTAACATTTTGTATACTTTGTGTTTCAATTCATAGAAAGTCTGTCTTATGAAAAGGATGCTTAGAAGTGAAACGATAACATATAAATTGACTTGTGCTTATCTTCACTGGGTTGTTGGTGGAGAGGAGTTAGAAGAAATGATGGATTCTAAACCAGAATTTTCCTTTTTAGAAGACATTTTCAATATAGCCAATGTTACATGTGTGTACTTTATTCAACAGTACTGTGGACAAACTTATGTCCAATTTGAAATACCTAGTCTTTCTGAATGTTTAGAAGTGCACAGAGTATGTTAAAACTTCAGGTAGTAAATAATGTCTTTCATAGATTTTTTAAATTAAAATTTGTATGAAATATTATCTTTTTTTTTTTTTTTTCAGTTATTGGCCAGGGCCAGGTTTGAACCCACCACCTCTCATATGTGGGACTGGCATATACCTTTGAGCCTACTGCTTTGAGCCACAGGTGCACCCTGAAATACTATCTTGGAAACTAAATGATCACACCACTTGTCTGAGCAGTACACATTATTTGTGCTGGTTCAGGGCAGAAGGTGGATGGAAGGAAAAGAAAGTGCAAAGGGCTTTGTACCAATGTGGTTAGAGTTGAGGCAAGATTGACTATTGTTATGTCTGCATTTGATTTTACTTTACTGTGTATATAAAGGAATGAGTCCCAACCTAGAAAATCTAGTCTTTCTAAATGATAAAAGGTTGCCTGTGTATGACAAAATTAGTATTTGTAAAGTAATACATTGAGTAGACCTTGAGTTAAAATACATAGAAAAGATTTTTTTTTCTTTTTCTTTCTTTCTTTTTTTGTGATATAGTATCACTATGTAACTCTTGGTATAGACCATGATGTCACAGCTCACAGTAACCTCCAGCTCTTTGGCTTGAGTAATTCTCTTGCCTCAAGAAATACTTTTTTAAATATTTATGAAAGTGAAATTATTAAATCACCTCTAAGCATTACAGGCATGCTTAGACTTGTTTATTGGGCTGGTTGAGATGGAAAGGGGGAGTGTTTTAGGCTTTCTAGATGTTAAAAGTGCACAACCTATCTTAAAAGTAGAAGACTACAGTAACACCCTTTAAGTGTTTTGTTATTTCATAGGAGTGGTTGCGTTTGGGGAAATAAATTGTTTTTTTAAATTTATTTTTAAATTTAAATTAATTTAAATTAATTTATTATAAATTATAAAAAATAATTATATTATATATAATATATATTATATATATTATATATAATATATATATATTATAAAATATATATATTATAAATTATAAAAAAATTTAATTATAAAATTATAAAATTATTAAAAAATTAAATTAATATAAGGGTACAGATTTTTACATTACTTGCTCTCACTTCTAGTTTGAATTCAAGTTGTAGGAGACATCTTCACCAGGGGGTAGGTTGAAAAGGCTCACATTGAACACATTAGGTGAGATCCCCCCAAGTGCCTTTGGTCCTGCCACCACTCACCCTCCTCTCTTTTTCTCCTACCTCTTTTCTCCCCTTCCTAGACTATATTTGTGTTTATTGTTCCAGTGCATGTGTAATTTTTTATATAAATTTGTTTCATATTAGTATTGAGTACCTAAGATATTTGTTTTTCCATCTTTGAGATACTTACTCAGAAGAATATGTTCCAACCTCATCCATTTAAGCATAACAGATGTAATGTCTCCATCTTTTCTTCTGGTTGAATAGTATTCCATAGTATACATATGCCACAATTTGTTAATCCATTCATCAGTATAAGTTGATGGGCATTTGTGTTGCTCCCATGACTTGAGAATTATGACTTGAGCTGCAATTAACATTCTAGTGAAAATGTCTTTGTGGTGAATGAATCTTTGCTCTTTTGGTAGAGCAATTGCAGGATCAAATAGACTTACTTCTTTAAGACTAAGTTCTTTATTTCCTTAAGAATCCTCCATACTTTGGCTTGACACTTGTAGCAGAGTGGTTATGGCACCAGCCACATATAGCGAGGGTGGTAGTTCAAGCCCAGCCCAGGTCTCCTAAGCAATAATAAAAACTATAACAGTAAAAACAGAAACATGTGGTGGGTGCCTGTGATCCCAACAACTTGGGAGGCTGAGCCAAGAGAATCTCTTGGGCTCAAAAGTTTGAGGTTGCTGTAACCTTTGGCACTCTACTGAGGGTGACATAGTGGAAATGTGTCTCAAAAAAACTAAAAAAACAAAATTAAGAATACACATACTTTTTTCCATAAAGATTTATTAGTTTATAATTCCACCAGCAGTGTAGAAGTGATTCTTTGTCTCCACGTTTATCCCAGCACCTCCAGATTTGGGACTGTGATGTAGACTAATCTTACTGGAGTTTTGTGATATCTGAGTGGTTATGTTTGGCATTTGTCCAGTGTTACAGACAAAGAGCATTTTTTTCATATGTTTGTTGGCCATTTGTATGTCCTCTTGAGAAAATTTTATCTTCATGTCTCTTGCCAACTTTACATAAGTTTGTTTGCTCTTTTCTTGCTAATTAGAGTTCTCTGTAGATTTTGGTTATCAGACTTTTGTCAGATTCATAACATGAAAAAGCCTCCCATTTCAAAGCCTTTCTCTTTGCTTTGGCTGTGGTATTTTTAGCTGTGCAGAAGTTTTACAACTCAATCAAAATGTATTTATTTACTTTTGATGTTGCTACAATTGCCAGGGGCATCTTCTCCACAAAATCTTTCAAGCCTTTTTCTCACGTGATATTTTAGACTGTTTATTGCTTTGTGTTTTAAACTTAAAACTTACATCCAGCGAGAATCAATTTTTCTCAAGTGGTAAAAGGTGTGGGTCCAATTTTAGTTTTCTACATTTGGCTAACCAGTTCTCCCAGAACCATTTATTAAATAAGGATTCTTTTTGCCTGTGCATGTTTTTCTTAGGCTTATTGAAGATCAAATGATGATAGGTGGCTGGGTAAATGTCCAAATTCTCTATTCTATTTTATAGACCTAAGAGTATATTTTTGTGCTAGTACCATGCTGTTAGGATCACTATTGACTTGTAGTATAAACTGAAGTCTGGTAATTTAATGCCTCCAGATTTGTTTTTACTTTTAAGAATTGTATTGGCTATTTAAATTTTTTTCTGTTTCCATATGAATTGCAGGCCACATTTTCTAGTTCTCCAAAGTATGACATTGTCATTTTGATGGGCATTGCATTTAATTTATAGGTTGCTTTGAACAGTATGGACATTTTAAATGTGTGTATTCTTCCTAGCCACAGCATGGTATGTTGTTTAATTTGTTAATGTCTTCAGCCATTTCTTTTCTCAGAATTTCAAAGTTCTCTTTGTAGAGATATTTCATGTCCTTTATTAGATTTATTCACACATATTTCATCTTCTTTCAAGCTAAGGTAAAAGAAATACATCCATTGATTTTATTGTGAGCTTCTCTGTTATTCATTTAAATGAAGGCTACTGATTTGTGTACAATAATTTTTTATTCCAAGATGCTGCTATCTTGCTTAATCACACTTCTAAGAGCTCTGGAATTGAGTTCCTTGGTTTTTCTAAGTGTAAGATTATGTCATTATTTTGTTGTTGCTGTTGTTGTTGTTACAGTTTGGCCAGGGCTGGATTCAAACCCACCACCCTCGGTATATGGGGCCGGTGCCTTACTCACTGAGCCACAGGCTCCACCCTTGTATTTCATTTTTAAGTGAACATTAAGGGAACACAGTATATATATTTTCTTTTTTTTAAATGCAGTATTTTAGTCAGAACTCTGTCAGTACCTCTATCTAAAGGCTTGTTGCCATTTTTGTCTTTTATGAAATTTTTATCCCAAGAAAGGAAGGATTACACTCTTTTCTAACTGATTGAGTTGCTTCAATGCATTCTTTTTTATCAAAATAATCATGAAGCTCTTTGGGATTTTGCATTCGTAAAAATTCATGATATGTGAAAAAGCATAATACATAATATGCAGTCTCAATCACAGAAAATTGGATGTTGCGTATGTACACTGGGGATCTAGAAGGACATGTCAAATAATAAACTGCTTGTGGTTGTGGATGACTTTG
Organism: Loris lydekkerianus; assembly: GCA_963574355.1. Taxonomy (NCBI): domain Eukaryota; kingdom Metazoa; phylum Chordata; class Mammalia; order Primates; family Lorisidae; genus Loris; species Loris lydekkerianus. The sequence goes on along the minus strand of CAUYPK010099569.1, from coordinate 16,059 downwards.
TTCTTTGCTTCTTGTGTTTTTCAGTTTCCTATACCATGTACATTAACTTTAAAAACAAAGTTTATTTTAATAACGTGTATGAATCCTCCATGGCTTGTAGAATATAGCTAGCATGCTCCATTAAAATAAAATTTAAAAAAATACTATGGAATACTATCCAACAAGCTACTGATATATATGACAACTCAGAATGGTCACAAGGGAACTCTGATGAATGAAAAGAATTAATCTCAAATGTTTGACTATCTTGTAAATTTTATTTAAATCATATTTACCATAATGGCAGAATTGGAGATGAAGAACAGATTAGTGATTTTCAGGGGGTAGACAAGATATGAGGTATGAGTATAAAAGAATAGCATGAGAGAAATCTTTGAGATGATGACAGTAATGTATCTGTTTTAAGACAGAGTCTCAACTGTTGCCAAGTCTGCAGTGCCATGGCATCAGCCTAGCTCACAGCAATGTCAGAGTCTGGAGTTCATGAGATTCTCCAGCCTCAGTCTCCAATGCAGCTGGGACTACAGGGACCAGCCACAACACTAAATTTTCTATTTTTAGTACAGATGGGGTCTTCCTCCTCGGGCTGGTCTTGAACTCCTGAGGTCAGGCAATCCTCCCACCTCAGGCTCCCACTGTGCTAGGATTATAGGGGTGAGCCACCTTGTATCTTGATTCAAGTATTTGTGATATTAACCTACAAGTGATAAACTAGCACAAAATGACATATATACATTGTATTCATGTCAGTATCTTGATGTTAATTCAGTTTATACAAGATGTAAAAAATTGGGTGAGGGCAGCACCTGTGACTCAAAGGAGTCGGGCACCAGCCCCATATACTGAAGGTGGTGAGTTCAAACCCAGCCCCAGCCAAAAACAGAAAAAAAAAAAAAAGAAAGAAAGAAAGAAGAAAAATTAGCCTGGTATCCTGCAGGCACCTGTAGTTCTAGTTACTTGAGACTGTGAGGCAATAAAAGCTTGAACCCAAGCATTTGAGAATGCTGGAGTTATGATACACTCTACACTATGATGCACTGACTCACTAGCTTGGGCAACAGGTTGAGACTTTGGCTGCCACTTTACACCCTTACCCCCACCCCCCAAAAAAAAACATGAAAAAAATCACATCATAAAAAATATATTTGTACCAGAATGTTTATTGCAGCCCTATTCACAATTGCTAAATCATGGAAAAAGCCCAAGTGGCTTTCGGTCTTTAGAATCACTTGCTAATAGAAAGAGACTGCACTGTAACCCATATTTTAGAATCAATCCTGGCATTTAGTCATATGCACAAAAGTGATCAAATTCACAATGTAACTTTCATTTTCTTCTGGAGTCACGGTCAGTTTCTCTGTGACAATCACTTCTCCACCTTTTGGCTAAGATCAACTAGGGTTTCTCTGCCCACATATTAATTTAGAGATAGAAAATCAAGAAGCAGAAATACCAAACGATAATCAATTTCTATAAGTGTGTGATGGAACTAAATCAAGTTGTACACCACAGATCTTGCTTAAGAAAAGGAAAGTCTGTCACATTAAGGATTTTTTTTTTCTTTGAGACAGAATCACACTCTTGTCTCCCTGAGTAGAGGGTTGTAGGATTATCATAGCTCATAACAGCCTCAAACTCTTGGACTCCAGTGATCCTGTTGCCTCAGCCTCCAGAGTAGCTGGGATTGTAGGCGCTCACCACAATTCCTGGCCAGTAATTATGAATTTGGCTGAAATAAACATTCTGTTTCAAATATTTTTGTTACCAAATGATTTTTGGTCATCTGGATATATACCTAGTAGAAGAACTGATAGATCTAATGGCTGGTCTATTTTGAAATTTCCAAGTGACCTCTAGACATCTTTCCCAAAAGGAACATAATTAGTTTGCATTTCCACCAGCAGTGCAGAACTGATTTTTTTCCACATCCATGCCAGAATATATGGTTCTGGGATTTTGTGATGGGACCTGATCTTACTGGGATTAGATTTTACATGGATGGAACTAGAAAATATTTTCTTAGCAAAGTAACTAATTTATGGTTTTAATTTGAAAGCTATAACCCAGTTACAACATAAGAGTAGGGGGAAGGGAAAAAAGAAGAGTAGGTAGGGGGGAGATAGGCAGAGGGAGGATGATTGGTGGGATTACACCTGCGCTGCATTTTGCAAGGTATATGTGAAACTTAGTAAATGTGGAATGTAAATATCTTAGCACAATAACGGAGAGAGTGCATGGAAGGCTATGTTAACCAGTGTGATGAAAATGTGTCAAACAGTCTATGAAACCAGTGTATGGTGCCCCATGATCACATTAATGCTCACAGATATGATTTAATAAAAAAAAAATGAAAAAATAATCATACTTTTGTCAAAGTGAAAAAAAGAAAAGAAAAAGCATGGAAGAAAACGTATCTAATGTACTCAGCCTTACTATGAAACCAATTTATGGCTTTCATTTGAAAGCTATAACCCAACTATAGCTCAAGAAGAAGGGAAAAGAGGAGGGGGGAAGTAAAGGAGGGAAGATGTGTGGAGGGAGGGTAATTGTTTGGACCACAACTATGGTGCATTTTACAAGGGTACATATTAAATTTATTAAATGCAGAATATAAATGTCTTAATAACTAAGAAAATACAGTGACGGCTATGCTATTTTGATGAAAATATTTCAAATGATGTATAAAACCAGCGCATTGTATCCCCCCCCAAAAAAAAAAATGTAGCTAGTATCAGTGACAGGGTCTTGCTTTTGGCTCAGGCTGGTCTTGTACTTGTGAACTCAAAAAATTACACCTGCCTCAGCCTCCTAGAGTGCTAGGATTACATGTGTGAGCTCTCAAAACCAGTCACATGTTAAGGATCTTGAGAGAAGTTGATCCTGGATTAACTGGATGGACTGTAAATGCAATCATATGTATTCTAGGTGAATACTCATAGAACAGATATTTCAAGATAAATTCTTAGTTGGTACATAGGCCTAAATTGAAAATTATGCTAATTGGCCATTTGCTGACTAGGCGTTATACAGTTACTCTGCATTCCCAGAAAAATGCCCACATTTTTAGTTTTGGGAATTTTATAACTGTCTGTCTTGCTTAGTGTTCAATGAACTTCCCAATGGACTGTTACGTTTGTGAATCAATCAAAATTCATCAAGTGCAGACTGAAATCAGAACTCAGTGCATTTGTGTCCTTCATTTGAATAGGCAAACCAGAGAGGAAGGCTGGGTAGGAAATTTGTAAAAGAGCAATAGTGTCTTTGTTCTCTGTGAAAACACCTTTGTTTTGTACTAAATCAGGTCTGCTCTCCTTGGCTTGCAAACTGTTCACTGGAAAATAGTCTTTCCATTTATCTTAAAATAAAATGTTCAGTGAATTTTTGACCATTATTACAGGCAGAGGAAGATTAAAAATGCACAGAAGGGAGAGCCATAAGAACATAGAGCAGCAAGTGATGTGATTACAAACCAAGGAATGGCAACTTGTGAAAGACAAGCAATATATTCTCTGATAAAACCTCCAGAGAAAATGTGGCCCTGCCAATACCTTAACCTTGTACTTTTGGCCATTACAATGGTGAGAAGTGGGGCATTGCTGTTTGGAACCACATATTTTGTAGGAATTTCCAATAGCAGCCCTAAGAAATGAGTAGAACTGTCCTTACAGCACTTTGTTGATTCCTACTTCCTTTCTTATTCTCTATGAACTTTCTGTCATTAAGATAGTGTACTAGTGTACTTAAAGAAAAACGTAAGATGGAGGGCCCACATAGGAAATCAAGGATCAGCATTTATATTTTCAAACATTACACCATTCTTACATATGACTCCACAGTTTTCATCCAGTCACAACCAACAATATCCAGAAGATATAAAAAACAAGTCAAAGTTTTGCTTTTCATGGGCTGATTGTCTTAAAAAGAACTCCTGTGCTATTCAAAAACAACAGATGGAATTCAGGTTTATACTTTTATTTCTGCCTCATTCAATAAGGTAAAGGAACTGATGATCCTAGAAATTGGATCCACCACCAAAGGTGGCAGTAAAGAAGGAGGCCTCCAAATGTAATGGCGGTGATGATAGTTTAGTAATTAGTCCAGGTAAATGAGTTGGAGAAGGACAAGAAACTCCTTTGGATAAATGTGGCACTGGTAGAACTACTGGTAGGGATGGCCCTCTATCTGCCTGTGGACATGCTGGGGAAGATCTTGAAAGGTAAAGCAACTTGAGGGTCCATGCATTTGCAATACAAATAATCACTTAATTAAATGCTGGCAATAAAATAAGCAGCATAGAATTCATAAGAGTAGACATTGGTGATTTCTTAGAAATTGTACACTGCTTATCAATTTATCAGTGCTCAAGGACATAATACAACATGCAAAAGATGTATAAATGTACAAATGTATGATAAAGATTTTAAACTCTATACAATGACTAGAGTTGGTGTCTCCTGCCTATAAACATAGAACTTTGGGACACTAAGACAGTTGGATGGATTGATATCAGGAGTTTGAGACCAGCCTCCTCAAGAGAGAGACCCCAATTCTACTAAAAAGAGAAAACCTAACCAGATGTTGTTGCAGGTACCTGTATTCCCAGCTACTTAAAAGGTTGAAGCAAAACGATCACTTGAGCCAGATGTTTCAGGTTGTAGTGAGCTAAGATGTTATGACACTTTACCCAGGGAGACAGAGCGAAAGTTTCTGGAAAAAAAAAAAAAAAAGATTTGAAAGCAGCTCTCATATTTCTAATTATGTTCTCTTACTACTTTTCCCATTGAGATTTTGTACAGCACTGTGACTCAAGTAACAATACAGATTACAACACTGCACAGAGCCTCTTATGTGGAAAGCTATTGCAAGGACACATGTCCAAAAAAATCCATTTTATACCAGAATTCAAATTTACTATGCATAGCTATAGCCTCAATTTTTTCTAAAGCATCACAGGTCTTAAACCATGTTTTAGTTTCTGAAATATTTGAGGTAAATCTGCTCTTAAACCTAACCAATATGTATCTGCCAAAGGATAACAATGTACCATTTCTTAAATCAATATTTGTTGGACATTACGGTTTATCAGTGACTAAAAGACTTACCAGAAAAAATCAGTAAGAAGCTCAAGACACTCTCTCACAGCACTTCCATCTCTAGAATTCCACAGCTGGTCCTTCACTTTCCTCAGGACTTTCCTCCTGTGTCACTTTGTCAGAGAGGCCTTAGCTGTACAATCTACTGAAAGGTCCAATTTCATACCCACCCCACTCCATTTCCTTTCCCTCCATCCCTGCTTAATTTGCTGTGTAACCTGTTGTAATATGTATGTATCTGTTGATTTTATTTTATCAGTCACTGGAGAAAATATTTCTTTAGTTTTACATTCACTATAGTGTGAAGTCCATGTGATGAAAGCATTTCTCTGTGTGTGTCTTTCATGATGTTTCAGCATTAAGAGTAAGTCTGGCATTAGGGTTAGGTGCTCAACAAATGTTTGTGGAAAGAACTAATTAAAATCACATTTGGTCATCAACCATAATCTGTGTGCCATTCTACGTGTTACACTTAACAACACAGGAGAGTTCTTTCAGAATTTCCATCCACATAGTTACATTTTGATACATAGGGCAATTAAAATGCATATATTGCACCTCAGTTAAGCTGATGAACATTTATGTAATACTTAAAAAAATACTCTGGGAGGCTGAAGCAGATTTATGGCCTGATCTCCAACGTTTACAGTCAACCTTAAGAAGAGTTATACCCTCTCTCTACTAAAAATAGGAAAAAAAAAAAAAAAAAACAGCTGGGTGTTCCACACCTTCCTGTATTCCCAAATACTTGGTACAGTGAGGCAGGTGAGTCACATGAGCCTAAAAGTTTGACAATGCTGTGAGCAATGAAAAAAGGGTACTCTACCCAGGATGAGAGAATGAGACTGTCACAAGAAAAAAAAAATGTTTGAAAGCAGGTCTAACACACAACTATGTCAGTTGTCATACTACCTCCTCAAGAATGCATTTCATTTCTCATCAGGCGAGGGCAGAGCCTAGGGGAACGAGTCATTAGGAGAGAAAATGGGTGGGTAACTGACTTCTCCTAGATGTGAAAAGGGAAGGATAATAGAAAAAGAATGAAAGTAACCTTGTGTATCTGCTGTACAGCTACTAGTGAGGAAAGTAACAACTGATAAGGGCAAAGTAACCAGAACTTGTGGACTGCTGGCCTTGGTTGGTCATTATTTTGGATTCTACATAATCATTCCTAATTCTATCTGAAATCAGCACATTGTACCCCATAAATGCATAAATGTACACATGATCTATGTGTCTACATAATAATAAAAATGAGGGGAAAAGAAGAAATTAATTAAAATGAAAAAAGAAACTTTTATTTTATTATTATAAAAATATAGCTGCATACATTAATGCAATCATGGGGCACCATACACTGGTTTTATAGACCGTATGACACATTTTCATCACACTAGTTGACATAACCTTCCTGGCATTTTCTTAGTTATTGTGTTAAGACAATTACATTCTATATTTACTAAGTTTCACATGTACCCTTGTAAGATACACCACAGGTATAATCCCACCAATTATAAACGGATTAAAAAAGAAACTAATTGAATGCATTGGAGAGTTTTAGGCAGGGGCCATATATGGTTTGAATGATTGATAACACTACAATCACATGTATGTGTGAATGTGGAAAAGACTGATCTCCTGTTTTCACGGTGCTCTTTAGAGACAGTATTCTATTTTTCATCCAAGTTTCTCCATTTTTGTTTGTATGTACATATATGCATTTAAAAAAAAATTCCTAAGCAGACACAGTGGCTCACACCTGTAATCCTATGACTCTGGGAGGCTCAGGTGTGTGGCATGAACTAGAGATCAGCCTGAGCAAGAGTAATATTCCTCTAAATTAAAAATAAAAAACCTGGGCTGAGTGCCTGTAGCTCAACTGTTAGGATGCCAGCAACATGCTACTAGGCTGGCGGATTCGAACCAGGCCAGGGTCTGCTAAACAACAATAATAAAAAAGTAGCAGGAGGCGCTGTGGTGGGTACCTGTAGTTCCAGCTACTTGGGAGGCTGAGGCAGGAGAATAGCCTAAGCCCAAGAGTTAGACATTCCTCTCAGCTGTGAGGCCAACTCTGCTGAGGGTGACATAGGGTGAGAGAGAGAAAGAGAAGAAGAAGAAGAAGAAGAAGAAGAAGAAGAAGAAGAAGAAGAAGAAGAAGAGGAGGAGGAGAAGGAGGAGGAGGAGGAGGAGGAGGAGGAGGAGGAGGAGAAGAAGAAGAAGAGAAAATAAAAGAAAAGAAAAAGAAGAAAAAAAGTAAAAAGAAAGAAAGGAAGAAAGAAAAAGAAAGGAAGAAGAAGAAGAGGAGGAGGAGGAGGAGAAGGAGGAGGAGGAGAAGAAGAAGAAGAAGAAGAAGAAGAAGAAGAAGAAGAAGAAGAAGAAGAAGAATAGAAAAGAGAAGAAAAGAAAAGAAAAAGAAAAAGAAGAAAAAAGAAAGAAAGGAAGAAAGAAAAAGAAAACCTAGCCCACCAGGGCACTCCCCCCAGTGTCAAAGAACAAGACCTTGCCTTGGAATAAATAATAAATAAATAAATAAATATACTTCTTACCCTATTTATCAGTTCCTCAAGAAGATCCGTGGCACTGTCCCACGGCTCCGCGCAATGCCAGTCATTTGCTGGCGCACTTAAGCACAAGGTGTGGGGGGGAAAGCCCCAGGAGGGTAGGTTCCTGGCTACTGGCAATTGTCTCTTATGGTGGCTGCGCATCCATCCTGAAAAATTCTGGGCAAGGGAGCCAGCGGAGTCGCCTCCCTGGGTGGTGCCAGGTGCATCTCAGCTAATTCAAGAGTAAATGACAAATTGAGAAAAAGAGTACCAACTCCAGACTAACATATTAATATTTAGAGAAAATTGGAAATGGTGGCGCTTACTACCCCTTTCTTTGAGGACATTTTAAGGAACACAGTTCTAGCTGTGAGCTTCAAATCTTGGAGCAGGAATTAGAAACATCACCAGAGCAAACAAGAACAGGAGTAGAAAGGGATAACTGTCAACCGTCACAACCGTGGTCAACTGTCACTCCTAGCAAGCTTTGTAGGAGGCACATCTCACACATGCCCATGAAAAACAAATCATCATGCTCATGACCTACAAAAGGATCAGAGAATACATTAATTTTTTTTTTTTTTTTGAGACAGTCTCACTTTGTAGCCCTCCACAATGCCACCCGCTATTTTTTTTGTTGTAGTTTGGCAGAGGCCGGGTTCAAACCCACCAGTATTGGTACATGGGGCCAGAGCACTACTCACTGAGTCACAGGCGCCAGCCGGAGAATACATTTTTTAATTTACCTTTACATCCTACATGGAAACTGGCACTGTTTTGGTGTCTGATAATTGTGAAATAAAATACTCAAATTTTAATGCTTGTTTACTATCCATATAGACACTAGATGATTGTTTAAATTTTTATTTCCCTTCATTGATTCATTTTATTTCAGTGAATGAAAGATTTCATATATCTACTGCTTTTTTTCTATATATTTTTGTAAAATTAGTGGATTAGGGAGATTATAGTATAAAAACAGAGAAGGTCATATCTATGTACCATAGTATAAGCCGACCGGAGTATAAGTTGACCCCCTTAATTTTACCATAAAAACTGGGAAAACTTAGTGACTCAAGTATAAGCCAAGGTGGAAAATGCAGCAGCCACTGGTAAATTTCAAAAATAAAAATATATACCCAAAACAATTACAATAATTGAGGAATCAGTAGGTTAAATGCTTTTCAACATTTCAGTTCAGCTGCCTACCTCTTCAGCTCAGCTGGGACTTGTGGAATGACCTGAAGCACTGCCTCCTCAAGCAGACAGCAGAAAGACGACTGGAGACTATGTGCATTTGATTAGGTGCTGGCAAATGGAATCCAATAACCTGTATGACCGGAGTATAAGCCGAGTTCGGGTTTTTCAGCACAAATTTTGTGCCAAAAAAACTCAGCTTATACTCGAGTATATACAGTAATTCTTTCCAACGACAACACATTAGTAATTGATGATAAGATTGAAAAAAGACAAATACAAACCAAAAGATTGTCTTACAATTTCACTTTTTTTTTTTTTGCCTTTTTTTTGCCAGGCTGGGTTTGAACCCACCACCTCTGGCCAGTGCCCTACCCTTTGAGCCACAGGCATGTCCTTATAATTTCACTTTTACTATAATTGGAGAAAACCTAAAAAGTATGTTGGCAATTATATTTAAAGCTAACATAGAGGGCATTAAGTACATATGTCAAGGAAAGTGAAAAATATAGTTTTGTTTCTCTTATGGCTGTTGAAGCCGAGACACAGGTATTTTTTTGTTGTTGCTGTTGTTCTTCTTTTTCTTTTTTTTAATGTTAATTTTAATTTTAATTCTTATTTTTTTAATTTATTTATTTTTATTGTTAAATCATAGCTGTCTACATTAGTGCAATCAAGGGGTACAATGTGCAGGTTTCATATACAATCTGAAATAGTTTCATCAAATTGTTCAACATAGCATTCCCTGAAAGAGTTAGTACACATTATTTAAATTAGTTCAAAACATGCAAAAGTCACCCCATATCCTCCGATGCCAATTACATTCTTAGAAGGATACCAGTCTATGATCTACTTGCTATAATCCTGAGTACAAATAATATCAAGTACCAATATAGTGAATGATCAAATTATGTTATATAAGTATGTTATTTAAAATTCTTATTTTCCTGTCATGAGATTGATTTTTCAGAAACATACTGTTAATTTTTCTTCTATGTGATGAAATTTTTTTTTAGGATCTTTCCTTAATATCAGGATTTCTAAATTTCAAAGTGATTTTACATCGTAATTTATTAGTTTTATGATCTCTTATAGACTTGATTAAGCCATTATGTATTAATTACAAGTTTTCCCTTTGTGTTTTTGTTGTTTATTGAATTAAATATCATTTTATATATTTTCCAAGAAAAAAAGAAGATCCTTAACCACAAAATGTTAAGAATTATTCATTTATTTTGTTTATTTGAAAACAAAAGATATAAATCATTGGTTCAAAATCAGAGTGCCAACTGGATGATGTCATAATGGGTTTATGAGAGGGGTTGTCTAGCCCCAGTCACCTGGTCCCCTTTTCTCTCTCTGTCTCAATGCTTCTCATTAACAGAACATAATCATAAGGACCTGCAATGATACAAGCAGGCAGTGTCTACTGAACCCTGAATGAGTTGGCCCAAGTCTCTGGGAAACTGTGTATGACAACTATGTGATCCATGACATTGTTAGCAAGTACAAATTTTTGAAAGTAGTGCTTTATGACTCCCTTATCAAATTTTGCTGTAATTCTAAATTACTTAAACTCACTTCATATTAATAAAATCACACACACAAAAAAACTACACTACAAATAATAAGCTATTCACCTTAGGATGTTACTCTAATCTTGCTTTGTGCTGTGTGGTAGACTAGTATACAATAGACAACCATGGGTTTTTTTTTGTTGTTGTTGGGTTTTTTTTTTTTTTTTTTTCTGGATGGCACATAAAATGAGTTCATGCTGAATCTTTTCTAACAGTGATTTCAGTTAAGTGTAAGTCAAAATACTTACCTTGAAGGCCACATGGCCGAGTCCACTTCACAATGATACTTTCACAATTGACTTCAGAGATTTCAGTGCAGGATGATAGAAAGTCTTTTCCTCTGCAATACAAGAGAACAAACAGGATAACCTCACATTTTCCCAGCTCTATGGTTTATTAAAATATGAAGCTAGCAGTATGGCCTACAAAGGTCTACCATTATTGAAATGACCTCACTGTCTTGGCTCACTGTTGAAGAGTCAGAACATACCTGTGATGTGTGTTGAATCCTAATGGACACAGAATTTCTACAAACCTCTACCAGTGCATACCAGATGAAAATTTTTCTCTCTCCTTTTTTTTTTTTTTTTTTTTTTTACACAGATTTATTCTGTCACCCTGGGTATGGATCCATGGTGTAATACCTTATATCAATCTTAAACCTGTGAGCTTAAGTGATCCTCTCCCCTAAGCCACCTGAGTTTCCGAGAACCACAGGCATGCACCACAACACCCAGTTCATTTTTTGATTTTAGTGGGGGTGTGGTGTCTGGCTGTTGCTCAGAATGGTCTTCAACTCCTTTCCTCAGGTGATCCACCTGCTCTGGATGCCCAGCATGCTAAAAATACAGCTGTGAGACTCTGTGCCCAGCCAGCTAAACAAAATCTTAAAAAAAAAAAAAAAAAATGCCCTGGACCAAATTGTTTCACACCACAATTCTACCAAACCTTCAAATGAGAACTACTAGCTAAATTGCATGATCTATCCCAAAACATAGAGAAAAAAGGAATCCTCTCCAATTAATTCTACTAGGCACATTTCACCCTTATTCCAAAACCAGGAAAGAACAAAACAAAAAATGAATCTACAGACTAATATTCATGATATTCATGAATATCAATGCAAAAATATTCAATAAGGTTTTAGCAAAGAGAATATTGTGACACATTAAAAAAGTTATATATAAGATCAAGGAGGATTTATTCCAAGGTTGGTTCCACATATGTAAATCCATAAATACAATTCATCACATACATAAAATCAAAGACAATAAGCATATGATTCTCCTGATGCAGAAAATACTTTTGCCAATATCCACTATACTTTTTTAATAAGAATGCTTAAGAAAGGGTCATTTGTGTTAGTTCACACCTGTAATCCTAGCGTTCTGGGAGGCAGAGGTGGAAGAAATAATTGAGCTGATAAGTGTAAGACCAGCCTGAGCAAGAGCCAAACCCCAACTCTAAAAAATAGCTTGGCATTGTGATGGGTCTCTGTAGTCGCACCCACTTGGGAGGCTGAGGAATGTAAACCACTTTACCCCAGGAATTTGAGAGTGCTGTGAGCTATTATGCCATGATTCTCTACCCAGGGCAAGAAATAAAACTCTGTTTTAAAAAAATCAAGAGGAATGCTTAAGAAAACAGTCTTAGGTGGGACATTTCATAAACTGAGAGAGACCATCTCCAACAAACCCACAGAAAACATTATATTTAATTTAAACAAACTGAATATATTTCCACTCAGATCTAGAACAAGATAAGAATGTCCCATCTTGCCACTGCTATTCACCATAGTGGTGGAAGTCCCATCCATCAAAATTAGGCAACAGAAGTAGAACTAATATATTCAAATGGGGAGAGAGAAGCTCAAACTCTCTCTTTGTACAGATGACATTATCTTATACATGGAAAACCCTGGGGAATTGATTACAAAACTCTTAGAGCTGATTATGAGAAATTACAGCTCCTCAGGATACAAAATCATTGCTCAGAAGCTAGTAGCCTTTATGTATGTCCAATAACTGCAAAACTGTAAATAAAGTAAAATAATCTATACCTATTACAGTAGCTCCAAAGATGAAATACCTGGGACTACATCTAAGAAAAAAAGTAAAACATCTCGATAAAGAGAGGTATGAAACCCCAAGAAAAAATATAGCAGAAGATGTTAACAAAAGGAAGAACATACCATGCCCATGGCTGGGAAGAGTCAACATTGTAAAAATGTCCATATTGCCAAAGGAACCTACAAATTTTATGCAAGCATCATCAAACACCAATATTATACTTTGAAGAACTTTTTAAAACAGTATGTCATATTATGTTGAACCAGGAAAAAAATAAATGGTCAAACCAATTCTTAGAAATAGAGGTGAAGACACCTCTATTTCTAGGCTGATTGAAACCATCTTTCCACAGAGGCTCCTGTCCAGAAAGAGAGTTAAAGGACAAACATTTAGCAAGTAACCTGGTGATTTGAGCTGCACAAAGAGTGAAGGCTGAAGAATGCACATCAACACCGCTGAGGCAAGCTGCGACCACAAGGATACAAACAAAAGGTACAAAACCCATCACCAAGAGGACAGGAGTACTTTCTCCCATGAGAATGGCTTGGAGTGCCCCACAAACAAATGGGCAGAGTTCAGAGGTCCTCCCACTGAACGTGCCTCCCCAACTAGGGAGTCTTGGTGTTCTTCTGCCAGCCATAGTACTGTATAAAACTTTATATACTCTCTACCTGCGACTCTGAGCTCCCAGCATTCCCCTCCACTCTCACTCTGAGATCCTGAGGTCTGTCCTCCAGGAGTTCAGATTCTTGGGTGAATTCTCGAGGGATGTAGACAGTGCCTAAACTGCAGCTGGTCAGCACTGACTCTGGGGCACAGAAGTGAGAAGAGGATGGTCAGCTGAGATGGAACAACACCAAGCCAGAGCAGTTCCCTGAGGCATGTATTTTAGCACCAATATGGCCAGGCATAAGACTGTATATTTTCTCCACCTGCAAACCTGAGCTCCCAGCACTCACCTCCACTCTCTCTCTGAGGTCTAGAGGCCTGTCTCCCAGGAGTCTAGAGTCTTGGGTGATTTCTTAAGGGGTGTGGACAGCGCGTAAGATGCAGCTGTTCAGTGCTGACTCTGGAGCACGGGAGCAAGAAAAGGATGGTCGGCTGAGAGAAAAGAACACCAGAGCATCAGTTCCTGGTGGCACAATCCAGAAGCCGTCTTTTAGCAACAATACCATTCACACCTGGATATTCTGAAGCCACAGTCCCTGTCTCCCTGGGCAACCAGAGGAGGCTGGCAAACACCAGTGAGTAAAGAATTTGCTTTACAGACTCACAGACCTTGGAAGCTCCCAGGATGGGGCTGACCCAGAGGACTGCTTTACTGAGCCTAAGATGCACCTGCCCCTCAGGAGATCATTAGCTTATAGACAAAGGAAGGCAGCAGAATAGAACTGACAGTAACTTCAATCAGGGGCATGGCTGGACCTGAGTGAACACACCCCAACATTTATCAAGCACCCAAGGTTGTCAGGCCTCACCTTCTCCTGCAAGATAGAGGCAGAGGCCTGGAAGATTTCCTTGTGATGCAGGCAGGTGCAAACCCCTGGAGTATCTGTTCACTACAGGCAACTGGGTCAGCCAGCTGCAGGGCTATCAGTGACTAGGTGTGACAGTGGTGCAAGGTGGGGAAGGAGGCATCAACATTCCCAGACTGAATTGTTGGCAGGGTGGCACCTCCAGACTCCACGCAGCACTGGAGCAAGGCATATCAGAGTAGTCACCAGACTCCTGTGATCCAGTTCCCAGAGATCTTTTAAATTCTACCACCTGAGACAGGTGATGACTGAGACAATTGATTTGGACCTTTTGAAATGAGCCAATTGCCTGAGGATTATTCAAGGGGTGCTCTAGGTGCATGATTCTAGAAAGGTTTGATTTTCCTTTTCCAATTGTTGTGGGTGGTTGGTGGGGTGACATAATTTCTGGTATTTCTTCACAGCTGAGACTTCAACCCAGAGTAAATTTTTCACTAGGGTCGAACAAAAACCACTTCAAAACTAGACAGAATAACTTAGCTCCACCACACCAAACAAAGCTCCAGTTTCTCAGGCCACAGCACTGTATGTGTCCTTGAAAAAGCTCCAGGGGAAAAGCCAAAGGGATTAAAACAATCATAGGGTGGAATCAGTGGAAAAACTCTGAAAATATGAATAACCAGAATAGATCAATCCTCCAAGGAAAGATATGGCAGATGCAATTGAAGATCCGAATCATAAATAACTGGCTGAGATGTCAGAAATCAAATTCACAATTTGGATTGCAAACAATATTAATAAAGTGGAGGAAAAATTGGAATTAAAACTTCAAGCAGCAATTCAAAAGTCCAATTAAAAATTTGAGGAGAAATTCAAAAGTTGTCTCAAAAATTTAACAAATTTAGAGACAAAACCACCAAAGTCTTAGACACACTGGAGCAAGAATTTGCAGCCATCAAAGATCTAAAAAATACAGTAGAATCCCTAAGTAACAGCAAGCAGAAGGAAGCAAGCAGCATCCCTAAGCAAGCAGAAGGAAGAATTTCTGACATTGAAGACAAAGCCTTCAAATGCTGTCAAACTCTCAAAGAAGAAGAGAAATGGATAGCAAAAATGGATCATTCTCTCAGAGAGCTCTCAGATAATTTGAAGAAGGATAATATTCAACTTATTGGAATACCTGAAACAAATTAAGTGGCCTCACCAGGCACAGAGGCCCTTGTCCATAAAATTATGAAGGAAAATTTTCCAGACATGCCTACAGATTCTGAAATTCAGATAACAAACAGTTTCAGAACCCCAGCATGACTCAACCTTAATAAGACATGTCCCAGACATAACATAATTAACTTCACTGAAGTTAATATGAAGGAGAAAATTCTTAAAGCAACCAGAAAAAAAAAAAGCCATTATATACAAAGGGAAGCATATTAGAATGACTGCAGATCTCTGTGCTGGATCTTCTCAAGCCAGAAGAGGGTGGTCATTGACTTTTAATCTTCTAACGCAAAATAACATTCAATCCCCATCCTGTATTCAGCTAAACTTAGTTTCATTTATAATAAAGAAATGAAATGCTTTAATGACATTTATATATAGAAGAAATTTGCCATAATCAAAGCACCTCTGCAGGATATTCTCAGACCTGTCCTTCATAATGACCAATCCAATTCTCTACCACAAAAGTAAACTCACTCAGAAACTTTTGATCAAACTTCGTCTTGCACACTGGCGAAAGAATTAGAAATGTCCACTGGATTTTTGAAAAACTTGATACCCAAAATATTACCAGACTTATAAATAGTTTCCATTCATGTGAACAGCTTAAAATGTCCTCTAAAGAGGCATAGGTTAGCTGACTGGATACAAAAACTCAGGCCAGATAATTTTTGCATACAAAAATCACATCTTAACATAAAAGACAAATTTAGACTCAGGTTGAAAGGATGGTCATTCATATTTCAGGTAAATAATAATTAGAAAAAAGCAAGTGTTGCAATTTTATTTACAGATACAATAGGCTTTAAACCAACAAAAGTAAGTAAGGGTAAGAATGGTGACTTCATATTTGTTAAGGGTAAGACTCAATATGATGAGATTTCAAT
>CAUYPK010099568.1:0-13360 GCA_963574355.1 Loris lydekkerianus | reverse complement strand
GGTTTGTAATCTTTTTTTTAATTTAGTTTTCTCTCATTTCCCGTTATTGTTATTGGTTGAATCCTCTGCCGTAGCTGCTGTGTTTTGGTTTCGCTTGTTGCAATTATTTTTTTTTTTTTTTTTTTTTTTTTTTTTTTTTTTTTTCCTCATGTGTGTTTTCTTCTTACTAAGTTTCTTCTCCTACTTTTTTCCTTCCCACTACCTCCTTCTCTTTAATTACCTTGTCTCAGAGCTTAGATGTTGAAGTAGCCTTTTGGTATAAGGCCAATAGGAAGAGATGAATAAAGAGTGAGAAAAGAGAAAGAAGAGATAAAGAAAAGAAAAAAGAAAATAATGAAAGGAGGTGAAAGAAAATAATTAAAGAAAAGGAGAGAAGGGGAGAGAGAGAGAGAGATTGACAGGAGAAACAGTGGTGTTTGGCATGGTGCTATGATCACACACACAACTCTAAGACTTTGGGTGGCTGGCCTAGGTGGGTCTCTTAAATTCAGGAGCGCCATACCAGACTGGGAAAAACCAAGACCCTACTGCCACCAAATATAGAAAGAAAAAAAGAAATCAGCAGCATTTTGCAGTGGGGACCTACCAATACTATCTGCCCATGGCCAAAGTTAGAAGGACACCCTAGATCATGAGCTCATGACTAGGGATAGACCAATGCTGTGACCTCCCTCCCACCACCTCCATTTCGACCAGTGCTGGGAACACCCAGCTCTCAGAGAAAAGAAAATAAAAATAGATAAAGACAAAAATACAATTATATAAGGCAAAGAAAAAAGGGATATTTTAGTCATTATATGAGAAATTTATGTGAGAAAGATGAAAAAATAGAAAAATATCTACTAAAAGAGGAAGAAGGAGTGAAATAGAAAAGAAAGAGATAATAAAAGAGGCCAAAAAACTAAAATAAAAATGGAGATCCCTTGCTACTGAAGAAAGTAAAAGTGAAAAAATAAAAATATAACCAAACCAAACAAAACAACAACAAAAAACCCCCACAACAACAGAAAAGAGAAGGAAAAATGTAAGGAAAAAAATTAGAAAAGGAGCTAAAAATTATAAATTAAATATATCCATATATTGCAATATGTTGCCTGGACACCAGGTGGAGCTGTGGTATTAAGAAATGGAGAACACTGTGCTGCTTTTGCTATATAAGATGGGGTTGCAGAAGCCACCCGCTAGTTGCAAAGGAGATTGGATCCTGTGTTCCCGACTTCATTGCCCTCAATCAGGGCCTGGTCACTTCATCAGCATTTAGTCCCCATGGGATTGGGGTCCTAAAGCTCTTGCCAGATTCCTTAGGAGGCATGTGAAACTGTTTCCTGACAATGAAGTGGTCTTCCAGGGGGTGCAGGATTACTCAGCTCACCCCACGGATGAGCTCAGCAGGCATGCCAGAGCTGGCTGTGCACTAGGACCCTGCAGACTATTTCTATAGTGAATATTTTAGCCTAAAATCAAAAAACTGCACCAGAGCCTTTTCATGTCCCCAGTCCTCCATGGGCATTCATTGTCCCCAGTCCTCCAGAGCCATTTCATGTCCCCCAGTCCACCTCTGCCCATTCCTAAACAGTTGCCGTTTGCACTGATTTTCCTGAGCTCCACACCTTTCTGCTGGCTCCAGTAATCCACACTTTTTCACTGTGTCCCTGTAGTGATGTCCCTGGATAGGTTCCTTCGCCTGACTTGTTGTGAGTGACTAGTAAGGAGATGTTTCTAGTCTGACATCTTCTGCTCCCCCCCCCACATACTATATTATTTATTTATTTAAAGACAGGATTTCACTCTGTCATCCAAATTGGAGTGTAGTAGTATGATCACAGCTCACTGCAGCCTTGAACTCCTGGGCTCGAGTGATCCTCACATCTCAATCTCCTGACTATTTGGGACTATGGATACATGCCCTCATATCTGGCTAGTTTTTAATATTTTTGTAAAGAGAGGGTCTTTGTTTCACAGTCTGGTCTTCAACTCCCAGCCTTAAGTGATCCTCCTGCTTCAATCTCTCAAAGTTCTGTGATTATAGCCATAAGCCATCATGCATAGTCTCAACTTTTATTTTTAAGATTCTTCATGTGAATGAGATTGTATGGCATTTGTCATTCTCTGTCTGTCCTATTTCACATAACATGATGTAGCTCAGGTTTATCCTTGTTGGAAATGACTTGAGTTTATTTCTTTTTAAGGGTGAATAATATTCCATTGCAACTTTTAAAAACACATTTATCTGTTTTTGAATACTTAGGCTGTACCATATTTGGCTATTGAGAATAGTGTTATAATAAACATGGAAGTACAGATACCTCTTCAACATATAGATTTAATTTCCTCTGGCTAATACCCAGTAATAAGATTGCTGGCTTATACAAATACCTTAGTTCTGTGGTACTGTCCTGGGCTTCTGTACTCCACAGAATTTTACTGCCATTCTGGTGATCTCTAGTATACTTTCTCAGTCACTCCAGTTGAAATATGGTTGTTTATTAATTTGTTCCCTTTGTGTGTAGGAGACATCAGGTAACTCTAGTTGGCCAACTTGTTAAAAATCACTATTTTCATTATACATCTTAATTGTCAATTTAACATCATTGTTTATTTGCTTCATAAAGACTGCATTAATCAGGTTCTAGATTATAAAATACAATTGGATACCTTAATCAAAACAAAACAAGTATTAAAAAGAGATCCAACAGAAGATAAAAGAATAGGCTTGGAAAATGGTTCAAAACCAGGGGCCATGAAGCTAATAACCATTTTTTGTATCTTTGGGTCACTCACTCCTTAGGTAAAGTCAAGCTATAGCACATGATTGGCTGAATCTCATTCATGTGTTTGTATTCTGTACTCCAATAGAAGTGTCTCTTGCCTTGGCTTACAAGGAGGGAGATAGAACATTATCCCTCACCAGTATGAACTGCATTCCATAGGGCATTCTACTAAAATTAAAAGAGAGTTTAGATTGGATCATTTTGAAAAGAAGAAAAAGAAAGAGAAAAATATATTTAATACAGAGACCCTCGTGTTCTCAGCAACTAGTTTAATGAATGGATTCTCTTTAAATAAATCTCTGACTCTCATAAGCACAGTCTTTAGAAAACTTAAAATTTCTTTAAAATATATTTTAAAGGTATAGTCTTTAGAAAACTTAAAATTTCATAAATTTAGCTATCAAATAGCTATCTTTGAACATTTTTTCCCATTTTCCTCTTCAAGTAAATCCCCAAAGGCAAGAATTCTTGAAAATCTTTTCAATGGTAGGATTTCTTTACCTTCTTTATGAGTGAAAAAGACATTTCACAAAAAAATTACCATTTTTATGGCTTTGTGCTAATAATATGTTTCAGAAGTCTCTAAACTTGTATAGCACCAAAAAAAAAAAAAAAAAAAAAAATCACATTTTGAAGAATAAAACTTCCCAAATCTACTTTTTAAAAATAACATTGTGAAATTTTGAATAAAATGGTGTTTAAATTAAGAGGGCACATAATGACATTTCAAACCATATTTAGACAGAAAACACACTAATGAGATCCTTTACAAAATATGCACATCCTAATTTGATGAAAACTTGGTTAGATTTTCTTTTCTTGGCTGTTGTTTTCAGTTAACTAAAAAGATGTGCATATTTATGTGCATACATGTATGTGATGAAGAGTAGCATGGGAAAATCTTGTAGAATTGATTATAATAATTTCATGTTTTGATTAAGGTTAATGGAAGTTGAAAAAACGAATATTTCTAGTTATCTAGTCAAGCCTATTTCCTGTTATCTAATTTTTGTTTGCTTCTTGTATATCCACTTCAGTGGCCTACCAAAGGCCTGAAATGGTGCCTGAGGCTAGATTAGAAACCCTTTGATTTATACAAAAAATTTATATAAACCCTTTGATTTATTCTTTACAGAGAAAGAGTAAATTTTAGTTTAATGAAATGGAGACTGTGACACAAATAAGTGTTGGAGAGCTTGAAATTCCTTTATTGGTATTGCATTGCAGTAAGAAAAGAATCAGCTTTGATTTTCATATGCTCACTTTAAAATGTGATACTCTTATTTTATCAAATGCAATACAAATAATATCCCTAATTGCACCATACCAGTGTGAATGAGAGTCAGGAGAGGTGATGTTGTACGTACATTAATTGTTGGCTCCCTCCATATTCTTCCTCACTTTGTCGTCTTCATATCTTCCTTTGCAAAGTAAATTTACTTTCTGTAGTTTTTACTATAAAAACAAAATTTTTTATAAATTTAGAATTATATAATATTAGCAATATGATTTTCAAAATAAATCAGCCTCTAGCCTTCAGGCATTAAAACATAAACCTCATGGTCATGTTTTTCCCTTTGAGAACTGAGTGGTGTAACTAGTTGCATCAATTACTTCTGAGGTCGCTGTCAGTTCTTAGAGTCCACAGTTCTATATATGTGCATCTTTTTTTTTAGAATTTTATCACTTGTGTGACTAGAATATATGAATGAAAAAGTCCATTTTCATAACTACCATTGACCCCTGAACAGCATGGGTTGAACTGCGTAGTCCACTCAGATGTGCATTTTTTTCTACTTCTGCATCCCTGAAACAGCCAGACCTCTTCTTCCTCTGCCTCCTCAGCCCATTCAATGTGAAGATGATGAAGATAATGATCCGTTTTTAATGAATAGTAAATACATTTTCCCTTACTCATCATTTTAATAACATTTTCTTTTCTCTAGATTACCTTATTGTAAGAAGACAGTATGTAATGTATATAACAGGCGTTCTCAAACTGTGGCCCGCGGGCCACATGAAGCGGTATGAATTGTATTTGTTCCCATTTTGTGTTTTACTTCAAAATAAGATATGTGCAGTGTGCATAGGAATTTGTTCAGTTTTTTTTTTTTAAACTATAGTCCGGCCCTCCAACAGTCTGAGGGACAGTGAATTGGCCCCCTTTTAAAAAGTTTGAGGACCCCTGGTATATAACATACAAATATGTGTTAATCAACTGTTAATTCATCAGTAAAGCTTTTAGTAAGTAAGGCTATTAATAGTAGTTAAGTTTTGGGAGAGTCAAAAGTTATATGTAGATTTTTGACTGTGTAGGCGAATGGCACCCCAACCCCTGTGTCATTCAAATGGCCAACTGTATTAGTTTATGGACATCTTTATACTGACATCAGTAAGCAGGCAATAATAGAGATGGAATATATTTTTAAGTTAACTCATTAATTTAGCAATAAATGGCATTTTCAGGGAATATTTCTAGTTCTTTTAAAAATTGATATGTGACTCCTAGTGTCTATTCTTATAATTAAAATAACCTTAGAATTCTTACACTAAAGCTGATAATTACTTGTTTCAAAAGATATTAAGAAAGAAAAAATCTGGTTGATGGATATTAGAAGGTATCATTTTGGATCTGAAGTTTAGATGATAGGGAAAATATATAATTTGTTAAAATTATTATTAAGAATAATACAGATTGATAATGAAATTGTATATATTCATATCTAAGCTATTTTGTACCTTTTACATGACGGAAATCTGTCACTCTGGCCATCATTTTTTCATTCAATCACTTGTTTTCTCTTCTATCAATTTCTCTTTCTTAATGTATTATATAAAGTGAAATATGCCAAATTAATTTCTCACAGAAGAATAACTCTTTTGAGAGATCATGAGTCTTTCAACCATACCTATTTAGAATGATTATCAGATCAGTTGAAATGTCTATAAGCTTATCTTGATGAGCTACAATTTGTCAGTGCTATACACATAAAACTTGTTTGATGAAAGAAAACTTTTCCTAAAACAATCTGTAATTTAATCTAGGGTTGGTAGTTACTGATTTTCTTTGCCAAATATTTCAGGCTCTCTGCCTTCCAGACATTTTATGATTATACTAGCAAGTCCTTAGCCACTGAGTAGGCCCTATGACTAGTCCTAGCCAGTAAATTGTACAGGAAATAATGATTATCATTTCTAGAATGGGTTATTCAACTTTTAGTTCAAACACCCTTGCTTTCTTTCCTTCTGTTGTTGTGACTTGTGGGGTTGGTGGCTGTTCTATCTGTCTGGGTCCTTGAAAGAGTGAAGAGGTTTGGTTTATCTGGTCAACCTGTAATGGACATAAAGATTGAGAGAGAAATAAATCTTGTTAAAAATCAAGGGTTAGCAAATTACAGCACATGGGTCAAATCCAGCCTGTAGTGTTTTTGTAAATGAAGTTTTAAAGAAACGCAGTCATGCCCATTTGTTTACATTGTTTATGGCTGCTTTTGGAGCTACCATACCAGAAAAGAGCAGTTGCAACACAAATTGTATCGACAGCAAAAGTGAAGACGTTTATTATTTGGTCCTTTAAAGAAAAAAATATATCTACCCTTGTTCCAGTGATGGATTCAGTGGTCTTTTCTGATGAATTAGTCCTATAAAGATTCATGAACTATCACATCAGAGTGCTGATTTTCCTAGCCTCTCTCTTTTTTTTTGAAGTTCTGGTGGGGCGGGCTTGAACCCACCACCCCTGGTATATTGGGCCAGTGCCCTACTCCTTGAGTCACAGGCACCACCCTTTCCTAGCCTGTCTTATCTAACCCCAAATATTATTGAGCCCAATAGTCTTTTATGCCCAAATGAAGAATAAACATATAGTGCTGTTATTATTTCCTTCTTAGAAAAGAGAAAACTGAGGCTTATAGATATTAAGGAACTCCCTTAAGTTATATTACTGCATAGCTGGTAAATGAAGGAGTTGGGCAAGTAATCCAGTCTGTCTCCAAAGGCTATGCTCCTAATTTGTAGAAAACTACTTCCTCAAAGGATTTCCCCTCCCTTGTGCCTATTTTTTATACTATATGAAGTCTGATATACATACCAATGTACATTTATTATTTAAGCATCTAACTTTATGCCCTGGGTAGCATATGATTGCACATATGCTACCCAGGGCATTGCTTAAATAAAGCTGCAAAGTTACTGAAGTATAAGATTTGTATTTTATATTGTCTGCTTGTTCACTATTATATCTTCAGCATTGACTGGTGATGGTAGGTGGGCATTTTAGAAGATATGGGTGTCTGAGCCTCATTTAGATTAGTTGAATTAGATCTTTAGGCTGGGAGCGTCAGTATTTTTAAAACCTCTGCAGGTATTTCTAACGTGAAGACGGGATTGAGTATTATAGAAAAGTATTGGCATGGTGTCTTCTCATGATGTTATAATTTAGAAGAAAACAAGACATTCGAGAATAAAATAAGTGTGATTCAGAGTCTAGAGTCAATGCACTATAGACAGAATGGTATAATGAAATAAAAAGATTTGAGATGAGATGAGATAGATGGATGAGAAGGGGGAGTTGGAAAGACCGTTTAAAAAGCCATTATAGTAATTAAGGATTAGGAGGTTGAAGCGTAGCCTAAAGTGGTTTCTCTGGAAATAGAAAAAGGAAAGGTGTAATCTGAGAATTTTCACAAAAGCTTGCTAACTGGTAAAGGCTAAAGGGTGAGGGAAAAAATGGTCTTGATAAATTAAAAGGCAAATTCCTGACAAATGAAAGGTTGCCTTACAAATTTTTTTAAGGGGGATGTTTGGAATATGAAAACATTTACTGAAAATTTAACATTTAAATTTTAACTAGCCAACATTTAGGACTGATGAATTTTTGGTGATTTTGAAATCTCATATTGACTTGTGGTAAGAGTATTTTCTGTTGTATATTTGCTTGGACATCCAATGATTTTTCTTGGATTTATGTTTAAACAAATTTGTGTCTCTCTTTTCAAGTCTCTTCTTGCCACATAAGGGAGTAAAATATACTTGCATAATAGTTCCTCTTACATAAATTCATGACATGTTTTTCATGGGCTGTATTAGTTAGTATTAGATTTGACTGCAGAATCACGGACAGCATACCTAATTGTGGCTTAAATCATTAGATGAGAAGTCTGGAGGGAGACATTGCTGGTATTAGGTCAGGATCCAAGGATATTAGAGGTGAAGTTTCTGAGATTCCTTGGTTTTCATCTCATGCTTCAAGAATAACTACCGAAACTCTAACTTACTATATATATTCCAAGCAACGAGAAGGCAAAAGTGTGGTATTACAAACAATACTAAGGTGAATATTTCTTTTTTTTTTTTTTTTTTTTTTTATACATTGTTCCTACACTTTATTATTGAAACTGTCACAGAATCCCACATAAAATACCATCTGTATTTTTCACTGGTTGTAATAGTCTTTTTTTTTTAATTTTATTTTTTTAATTAAGTCTTTTGTACATAGATTATAAATACATTTATGTTCATTTCAGTGTGTTGATTATTTGTACAGATTTGAGTGCTTAAATCATACTAATCAGCATAGATTTCATCTTATTTACCCATTTATAGCATTAGGACATTTGTGTTCTACACATGATAGAACCAGCTTGTACTTGCAATGTGCTCCATATGTGGTCCCCTACTATCCATCCCTCGCCCTCCTCTTCCCTCCTTCATCATAGCCCAAAGTTGTGTTTCATTTTTCATATGCAAGTGTGAGTTATTATAAATTGGTTTCACAGTAGTGCTGAGTACATTGGATACTTTTTTTTCATTCCTGAGATAGTTTGCTAAGAAGAATATTTTCCAGCTCCATCCATGTAAACATAAAGGAGGTAAGTCTCCATTTTTTTTTACTGCTGCATAATATTCCATGGTATACATATACATAATTTATTAATCCATTCATGGGTTGCTGGGCACTTGAGCTTCTTCCATGACTTGGCAATTATGAATTGAGCTGCAATGAACAATCTGGTGCAAATATCTTTATTGCCAAATGATTTTTGGTCCTTTGAGTATACACCTAGTAGAGGAATTGCAGAATCAAACGGCAGGCCTACACTTAGATCCCAGAGTGTTCTCCAAACTTCCTTCCAGAAGAAACGTACTAGCTTGCATTCCCACCGTCATGTAGAAGTGTTCCCTTTTCTCCACATCCACGCCAACATCTGTTGTTTGGGGATTTTGTGATGTGGGCTACTCTTACTGGAGTTAGATGGTATCTCAGAGTAGTTTTGGTTTGTATTTCTCTGATGATTAAAGATGATGAACAATTTTGTCATGAGTCTCTAGGCCATGTGCATGTCTTCAGAGAAGATTCTGTTCATGTCTCTTGCCCACAATGGAATGGGATCACTTGTTTTTTGCTTAGTAATAAGTTTGAATTCTCTGTGGATTCTGGTTATTAGACCTTTGTCGGTAGCATAACTTGCAAAAATCCTCTCCCATTCTGAGTGCTGTCTATTAGCTTTACTTGGTGTGTTCTTGGCAGTGCAGAAGCTTTTTAATTTGATCAGATCCCTATTCTAAAATTTCTTACAAAACTTTCAGCAAAGACAACCTAAAAAAAAAAAAAAAAAAAAGAAGCCTCTATGGCCAATCACTATTTTTCCCTCACTTTATGCAAATAATCAGGGCAAGCATAAGAAGACTAAAACTCATTTTACAAAGAAATTAACCTTACTATAATTTATCTTTGGTAGAAAAGGAGGACTTGGAGAGACAAGTTATGTTCCAGAAGAAAACTATAGTCCCCATTTTATTAGGTTCTAGCCCTGACCATTGTTTTTGAATTTTATTATCTCCCTACATTTTGGGCTAAACTCAGAATTATTTCCCAGCTACAATAAGTGTCTAGAAAAGAACCTGGATTTAATTTTCTTTGTGATGTTTTTAGTCAGCCTTCTAATAGAATAAGGTATTTTCATTTGTTGTGGTTATGGCATACAAATTACTCATTTATTATAATCTTTATGTGCTACTTTTTCCAAGAATACTAAAGTTATGGAATTCCAAAGACTGCAGATGATTCAATAGGTGACAGTAGCTACACAAATCAATGACCTGACTGAAGTCTTATTTTTTAGCAATCTGTGATGCAATCCCAATTCAGGTATTGGGTGCTTTTAAAATTCTTCACTTAGATATCTCCTTGTTCCTCCCTCAGTGTGGAACAGGACTATTGGGGAATGAACCTTCCTGGAGATGAGGAATACCTTGACAGTCAAATTTTGGTCATCAATGCTTTCAAGGAGAAAGATTTTTGGTCAAAAGGGAGAAATATGAAAAAAAGAAGAAGAAAAGAAACTTTTCATATGAGGAATATGAGACCTTTTGAAATTATCAGGCTCATTAGGAGGGATTAATAAAGCAGCGGTCACATCACTTCCCCCTCGAATCCCTCTTGAAGCCACTTGCTGTGCTGACTCTAGACTGATGCATCAAGTAGCCACACACCTTGTAGTGCAACAGTGTGTCACTAGCCAATGTCATTTCTGCAAGCCAATAAGAATTCTTGAGGAACAACTTTTGCAATCACCTCCTCACCTGATACATATCTATATCTATCTATCTATTTATCTATCTATCTATCTATCTATCTATCTATCTATATCTTTGTCATATATATATGTATATATGTTTTATACATTTTATACATTTGAGCCTCTCTTTCATTTTCTAGAGCACTCTCTAAGGCTGCAGTCATCAACCTTGGCTCACACAAACTCATATTGATTCTGCCTCAGCTTCTTTTTTCCAGGTAAATATTATATACAGCCTTCAGAGAATCCTAGATAGGATTAGTTACACAGAAGATTTATTGAGGAAATTCTTTGAAGAATGAAGAAGGAAAGAGAACAAGTAGGTAAAGAGAGTTTTCTGGCCTTAATCCAAGTCTGAAATCTGTGAAAGGATATAGAAAAAAATTGGGTAGGGAAAATCTTTATTTATAGGATCTACTTGAGAAGTTTTTCCCATGTTGATAGCAATTTCCTGAATCAAAGTTGCTGACTGATGGAAAGGGTGCTATGTTGAGCAGGAATGGGATGGAACTGGTTCACCTCTCATGCTCCATGTTGGCTGCAGAGCTTGATACGAATGTGGCTTCAGAGTTTACAGGAAACAGCTCTGGGAAGTCAGCCTTTATGCATTTTTCAACATGCTTTTTTTTTTTCCTAGAGATGGGGTCTCGCTATTGCTCAGGCCATCTGCCTGACATTTTTGAGCCATGTTTTTTAAACAGCAAAACGGCTCACTTCTGGATATTCTGAAGCCACATCTCCTGTCTCCCTGGGCAACCAGAGGAGGCCACCCATGAGTAAAGGATTTGCCTGACGCTGCTCACAGACCTGGGAAACTTCCAGGGCAGGGCTGACTCACAGAGGTAATCAAATCCAACAGCAAAGATGTTTGAACTCAAAACAGCCTGTCTTCTCTAGGCAATTTTAGCAGAAACAGAGACAGAACCCCGCAAAGTTGTTCTGTTCTGTTCTGTTACAACATCAATCAGGGGCAGGGCTAAGCCTGAGTGAACACCCCCCCCCCCTTCATCAAGCACCCAAAAATGTCAGGCCTCACCTCCTCCTTCTAGATAGCGTCAGACTGCAGAGACCTGGCAGATTTCCTTGTGATTCAGGCAGGTGTAAACCCCTGGAGTATCTGTTTACTACAGGCAACTGGGTCAGCCATCTGCAGAGATACCAGTGACTGTGTCCAATGGAGGGGAAAAGTAGGGAAGGAGACATCAACCTTCCCAGACTGATCTATTTGCTAGTCAGGAGGTGGCTCCTCCTTAGTCCATGCAGCACTGGAGTAAGGCATATCAGAGTAGTCACCAGACCCCTGTGATCCAGTTCCCAGAGACCTCTTGAACTCTCCCACATGAGACAGGTGCCGATTGAGAGAATATTTTGGACCTTTTGAACTGAACCAATAGACTGAGGACTTTTTAGGCAGTGCCCTGGATGTGCAGTTGTAGGAAGGTTTGATTTTCCTTTTCCAATTGGTGTCAGAGGTGGGCGGGCGGGGTGACTTATTTGCTGGTTTTTCCTAACAGCTGCGACTTCAACCCAGAGTAAATGTTACATTAGGGTCAAACAGAAACCAGCTGAAAACAAGACAGAACCACTTAGCCTGACCACACAAGACAGAGCCCCAGTTTCTCAGGCCACAACACTGTGAGGGCCCTCAATAAAGCCCCAGGGGAAAAATCAAAGGGAGTAAAATAACCATGGGGTGGAATCAGCAGAAAAACTCTGGTAACATGAATAACCAGAATAGATCAACCCCTCCAAGAAAAGATACGGCAGATCTAATTGAATATCCCATTCATCAATAACTGACTGAGATATCAGAAATCGAATTCAAAATTTGGATTGCAGACAAGATTAATAAAATGGAATTAGAAATTCGAGGAGAAATTCAAAAGTCTCAAGAATTTAATGAATTTAAAGACAAAACCACCAAAGACTTAGACACACTAAAGCAAAAATTTGCAGCCCTCAAAGATATAAAAAATACAGTAGAATCCCTCAGCAACAGAATGGAGCAAGCAGAAGAAAGGATTTCTGATATTGAAGATAAAGCCTTTGAAGGCTCCCTAGCTCTCAAAGAGGAAGAAAAATGGAGAGCAAAAATGGATCATTCTCTCAGAGAGCTCTGGGATAATTTGAAGAAGACCAATATACGAATAATTGGAATTTCTGAAAATGATGAAGTGTCTTCAATGGGCAAAGAGGCCCTTCTGCATGAAATTATGAAAGAAAAATTTTCAGATATGCCTAGAGATTCTGAAATTCAGATAGCAGACAGCTTCAGAACCCCAGCATGATTCAACCCCAATAAGTCAACACCCAGGCATATCATAATCAGCTTCACTTAAGTTAATATGAAGGAGAAAATTCTCAAAGCAGCCAGGTGAAAGAAAACCATTACGTACACAGGGAAGAATATTATAATGACTGCAGATCTCTCTGCTAAAACTTTTCAAGCCAGAAGAGGGTGGTCATTGACTTTTAATCTCCTAAAGCAAAATAAGTTTCAACCCAGGATCTTGTATCCAGGTAAACTGAGTTTCATTTATGATGGAGAAATTAAATACTTCAATGACATTCATATGTTGAAAAAATTTGCCATAAGTAAACCAGCTCTTCAGGATATTCTCAGACCGTTCCTCCACAATGACCAACCTAATCCTATACCACAAAAGTAAACTCACTCAGAAACTTCTGATCAAACTCCAACTTCCACACTGGTGAAAGGATTAAAAATTTCCACTGGACCTTTGAAAAACTCAATACCCAAAATTCCACCTGACTTATCAATATTCTCCATTAATGTGAATGGCTTAAACTGTCCTCTAAAGAGGCATAGGTTAGCTGACTGGATACAAAAAACTAAGGCCAGATATTTGTTGCATACAAGAGTCACATCTTAACTTAAAAGACAAATACAGACCTAGGGTGAAAGGATGGTCATCCATATTTCAGGCAAATGGTAATTAGAAAAAAAAAGCAAGTGTTGCAATTTTATTTGCAGATACAATAGGCTTT
>CAUYPK010099566.1:0-31482 GCA_963574355.1 Loris lydekkerianus | reverse complement strand
TGCCAGGAAGGCTATGTTAACCAGTGTGATGTAAATGTGTCAACCAGTCTGTGAAACTAGTGTATGATGCCCCATGATCATATCAATGTACACAGCTATGATTTAATAAAAAAAAAAAAGAAAAAAAAGAAAAACTGATGTAGGAACTTCTCACCCCCAGAACAATGAGAATAAACTTCTTTTGTTTTAAGCCTCCAGTCATTTTGTACATTTTCTAGTCATTTGTTACAGCAACCACAGGAAGTATCTCTGTCTAAGGACATTATTTCCTGACTGACCATACCACTAGAGAAAGGTGTCTTCATAAAAAGAGGAAAGATACAAGTACATTTGAAGCAGCAGCTTAACACTGTTATATGACACATAGAAGATGCAACTCTCTTGAAGTTCTGATTAAGGGGATAAAGCAATATGTTAATTAACAGTTAACCCTTACCTGATTATCTCCATGTGAGATAATCACAGATCCACCCTCTGGACCCTTGGTTCTCCCCTCCGAGATATGTGTGTTGGTTAATTGTCTTATATTTGTGTATTTTTGTTATTTATAATTTCATTCCATCGTGGTTGGAGAGCACACATGTAGATATACATCCCTCTGTTACTACCTTCTTTTTATTCAATAGATATTTTCTTGTGTTCCATTTAAATTTCCATTTATTTCTCTTAATATATTGTCTTCAGTTTTTTTTTTTTTTTGGTTGTCACATGGGGGTTTAAAGTTAAGACTCTAGTTTGGACTAATAGGAGCTTTGTTTCAACAGTACATGCTGTTTTCTCCTCCCTTCATTTTGCTCTTACAGTGATACAAATTCTATCTTTATTCATTTATGCCCATCAATACAAATCTCTGATTGTTTTATGGAGTTTACTTTTAAATCAGCTAGAAGAAAAGAGTTACAAATAAAAACATAATTTTTGCTGCCTTTATATTCACCTTTACTCATAGTTTTTCTTTCTTTGTGTTTTAGTAACTGTCGTGTTTTTTAAATTTCAGACTAAAGGATTTCGTTTGGTATTTCTCATAGTGCAAGTCTGCTAATGACTTATTCTTCCAGTATTTGTTTATCTGGGCATATCTTTTCTCCTTAATTTTTTGAAGGCTAGCTTTGCTGAGTATAGAATTCTTAGATGACACTCTATTTTTTTCTTCTGATATTTCAAATCGGCTGTTGGATTTCCTTAGTCAATTTTTTCAGTTATTACAATTTTCAACTCCACTATCTCTACTTTAAAAAAAAAAAAACAAAACGATTTCTATCTTTTTAGCAAATGCCCTCTATTTGATGGTATAGAATTCTCATACTGTAACTTTTTTTTACACACAAACTCCTTTAATTCTTTTAGTATATTTTTGTAGCTGGTTTAAAGTCTTTGTTTAGCAAGTGCAACATCTGGACTTCCTCAGAGACATTGTTTATTGATTGCTTTTTTTGTTGTTTTTGTTTACGTGTTATCCTTTCCCATTTCTTAGCAAGGCTTAAACGCTTGGAATGAGAAATGAACATTTTGATTAAACCTTAAGTAACATAACACAGTAAGTCTGGGAATCCAATACTCCCTCTCCCATTCTGAGTTTTTTTATTTGCTTCTGACTGCTTTTGTTTAGTGAATTTCCTGGACTAATTTCTATACTCTGTCACTTGCAGTCAGTGATGTTTCTGCTTGGTTAGGCTAGTGGTCAGCTAATAAATAGAAACAATAAGTCTCCCAGGCTTTCCAGAAGAGAAGTGTGTGCACACCTGTGTGAGTGCACGAGTGCTGGGGCACGCCCTCACTGCTGACGCGTGTTGGGGCCCGCCCTCACTGCTCACGCGTGTTGGGGCCCGCCCTCACTGCTGACGAGTGTTGGGGCCCGCCCTCACTGCTGACCCGTGTTGGGGCCCGCCCTCACTGCTGACCCGTCTGGGGCCCGCCCTCACTGCTGACCCGTGCTGGGGCCCGCCCTCACTGCTGACCCGTGTGGGGGCCCGCCCTCACTGCTGACCCGTGTGGGGGCCCGCCCTCCCTGCTGACCCGTGTGGGGGCCCGCCCTCCCTGCTGACCCGTGTTGGGGCCCGCCCTCCCTGCTGACCCGTGCTGGGGCCCGCCCTCACTGCTCATCTCCTGCAGGCAGTTAACCACTCTGCCTTAGCCTTTGCCTTCACAGAACCTCCTGCTGGGAGATGAGAAATCAGGACCTTCTCAGCTTTTTCTTGGGTATATCATAATCTTCTCTGGTGCCTAGCTTTTCAGAGTACTGGGAATATGTGAGTGTTTTTAAAAGCCTTCTATGGATGTCTTGTTTCCAGTGTTCAGCTACTTGTTCCAGTTAGAATCACTTCCTCAGGAAGTGGTAACATTAAACAATTGCTGCTAATTGATATCTACAAAAATGTGTGTGGCAGCGCCTGTAGCTCAAGGAGTAGGGCGCTGGCCCCATATGCCAGGGGTGGCAGGTTCAAACCTGGCCCCGGCTGAAAAACGGCAAATAAATAAATAAATAAGCACACAGTGGTCTTGGAGTCCAGTCAAAGACAAGCCCCGAGAATGAGGCTGTTCAGAGAGTTAGTTACTAAAGAGGTCAAATGAAGACATTTCTCCCAGGATGAGACTTCTGGGGTGTTCTAAACGCGTTCTGACCCATCCGGTTTCTTCAGGCCGATGGTTTCCAAGGCTACCCAGAGCTGGAGAGAGGAGGACGAGGATAAGCCACGTGAAAATACCACAACAGTTGCTGTGCTTGCTGAGATTTATGTGTTTTTCTTCTATAATTCTTTTCAGATTGTTGTAAACCTTTGGTTAATTTCTGGAGTTCTGAAAAAGTAACTTTTGACCATTTTTGTGAGAGTTCTTTTTGCTTTAATGGAGGAGTGGATTTTCAGGAGTCTGTGCTCCCCTGTTCTAGAAGTGCTCCTTCTCCCGCCTTACCAAGTGTTCCTCAGCATTTCACACACAGGTGAGATGTCAATTCTATGAGGAAATTCCTAATACATGTATTTGTGCCCCTTCTGTACCTCCCCAAATGCCTTGTGGTTTTCACACTATGCTCTGAATTGCTAGCTTCTCATCTCTCTACCCTAAACTCCTAGATGCAGAAATTGTGTTCTCTTCACTTGTTTATCCCTAGTACCTAGGACCATGTCTGGCACACGGGATGCGACTATTACTGAAAGAATGAATCTTCATAGCGTATTTTTAAAATGCACTAGCTGAGATAACCAATTAAATGTCTAACAGTGTTTCTTGTCTCATTCAAGGTTTGGTCTTTAGGGTGATTTATGTTGGTCGTACTCTCTATGTTTAAAGACTGACATTGCCATCGACAACAACGTAGGTGTTTACCTGTCTTTCTAGATTTCATAGAAAATTCACTCGATCCTAAAGACGTTTATTTATTTTCTTTTTATTCTCTTCCCATGTCCATCCTAACACAAAAATGACCAAGATCAGACACAGAAAGCGTAAGTAACCTAAGGACAGTCTGAGTGGTGCTTATGGAAGTAAAAAGGGAAAATCATCCTCTTTTCCCTTGGTGATGAAGGGGTGGTGTTTATAGGCTGATTGCGTGAATATGAGTTTCATGTTTTTTTTTTTTTTAATTCTAGCACCAGCAGCGGGGTTTCTTCAGTAGAAATCCTTGATTGAGGAGCTAAAGGCAATGAAAAATAAGTGTGCCTACTAATTAGACACTCTGAACAAGCAGTGTGGGAAAATGAGCCATATAGAACAGCAGGGACTGCTGAGACCCTTGATATCTGACCATCCAGATTTTGAGACTGTGGAGGAAATAGACACGCTGTTACTCTCTTTGGAAAGTTTTGATTTAGGAATCCTGTCAGGCCAATGAAAGTATTGGATAAGTCAAATAAAAAATAATCACCAAAATAATACCCCGCTCTGCTCTTTATTTTTTTACAGAAGTACTTAATTTTTATTAGAATTTTTTATTGACACATAACATATATTTTGGGGGGAGCATGTGATAATTTAATACATTCATATAATTTGATCAATCAAATCTGTGTAACAGGGATATCTATCACCTTAAATATTTGTCTTTTTCTTATGCTAGAAACATTCAAATTCTCTTCTGGCTCTTTTGATACAATAGATTATCGTAAACTATAGTCCCCCTGTTGACCTGTCAAACACGAGTTCTCATTTCTTCTATTAAACCATATGTTTATACTCAATATTCCATTTTTAGTGAGATTTCAAAAAAACTGATAACATATCTAGATGTTGAATCTGATGTATCTAATGTATTCTTCTATATTACATGTAACACATTCATTAAGAGAATTAACTACTATTTGAATGAACTACTTTCTTTTTCATGCCTTTCTTGTCATTGAAACAGTAGCTGACTATCAACAACAATGTTCTGTTATAGCCTAATACAATCACTTAGAATGCAGCTGTGACCAATCTGGTGCTCTTTGCTCGGTATCACTCTGCTACTACAACCTCAGCCAGCCTGCATTTGCACCCGATGTGCTTCAATTTCTGTGGATTGTAACATTAGCTCAGCGCAGGAAGATTAGTAATTAAGTCAAACATTAGAAGGTAAAAAGTACATGTGTATTTTCTTCTGCAAGGCATCCATCCAGAAAATCACCTGAACTACTAGAAAAGGAGCATAGAGTAGATGTGGTAAGCTCGAAACAAAGGTTTCAAATACACAGTGTCAAATAGTTCATAAAATTCACAACTGCACCCATTTATTCTTTTTTTTTTTTTTTTTTTTTAAACAAATCTGCCTGATGAACCCTCAGATGCTTTTACTGTTGTCTTTTTGCTTATTCTTGTGTTTTTGGTGTATCATCAAAAGGTTTAGGATATTAGTTACACTGGCAGAATCCTAAGAAATAGTGATTGATTTCTATTTTCCACCCAAGTTAAAAATAATAATTCAAAATTTCTCTTAGGTTGATACAATGTATTCTGATTTTTACAATTTTACCTTCAGGTATGATTTATAGAATCATGTTAGGGAAGTTTTCTATATTATCCTCTTTTAAAAAATTTTTTAATGTTGAGGATAAGTTTGCTCCAAGTAATTTATTTGCTTGCTTAGGGACACATCTATTCTTGGTCTAGTAACATCATTGTTCAGACTTGCCCTGGATCTTGTGTTGGGTTTAGACATATTTCCTTAAAAACAAAAACAAAAAAAAAAACTGTGAAAAATGCAAATTTAGTTCTACACTAAAGCTTCACAAATCTTGCATACAAGGGACAACAAATTATCATTTCAAATAAAATTTTAGTTCAATTTTCAATCTCATGGAACAATGTTCTGTTGTGTTCCAACATTGGCTTGGCATGCACATTAGCTGAAAAACAGCAGCAGGGAAATACAAGGGGAAAATGCTGCTGTTCTCTGGTTCGTGATGACAAATGAAGAAGGCTTTGTTCCAGATTACCATTCATCCTTCTCCACTGTCAAGGTTACAATATGTGCATTGACCAACCATTTGCAAACAAAAGTAAGCCTTAGCCAAAGCAAGGCAATCTTCCATGATCACACCGTCATTAGAGATGTCCACATCTATATTATCTACCCCAGGTGAACATACCTGTCCCTCAGAGTCCTGCACTACTAATCCGGCCGTATTGCCTTCTCTGTAGTCTTGACGGCCACACACACAGGAGGTGGCATTGATGAATGGTACTCTGGAATTCACAAAATGCTGATCCAGGCAGGAAACTGATAGTCACTAATGTGACTTTCAAAGACCTGCTCTGTGAAATCGTGAAGTGGAACCACGAAGGCTAATTAAACTCTTCTTAAACTTTCTGGTTGAGATATTGATTCCAATCAGAAGTTAGCTACTTCCCATTAAAAGATGATCCGTGCACTGAAGAAATTTCCCTTTAGTTCTGTTCAAAATAAAGAAGCTGGAAATGCCTTCCAAGCAGAGACATATCACTTACAAAGATGGCTCTTAAACGTGGGGTCAGGGAAAGACATACCTAACCCAAGGTCATCATTCAGAAACAAGCTCTTCCATGAGCAATGTGGCACCCTAAAATTAAAAAACCAAAACAAACTAAAAAAACTTTCCAG
This sequence comes from Loris lydekkerianus, assembly GCA_963574355.1. Classification (NCBI taxonomy): domain Eukaryota; kingdom Metazoa; phylum Chordata; class Mammalia; order Primates; family Lorisidae; genus Loris; species Loris lydekkerianus. The sequence continues at coordinate 25,430 of CAUYPK010099566.1, read as the reverse complement.
AAAGAGAACTCAGAATTCAATTCACTTTCTTTAAGATGGTTCCAATTTTCTCAGCATGTTATTATCTAGCTACTTAATAAAAACTGGGGCTCTCAGGGTCCCACCTGAAGAGCAGTGTCCGCTGAGACCTGTGGAAGCTGGCAGCAATCAACTGAAGAAATACAGAGTTAGAAATGACAGTAAAGAAAGACAGGGGACACAGGGTAGAATTGAAAGTGGGAGCCAGGAGTCCATTGCCCACTGTGGGCTCTGGCAATGGCACGGAGTGTTAGCTCCTCTCTGCTTTTATTGGAGTCTATTTGTCCAGAGGGTAAGATAAGGGAGGGAACAAAGATGTCAGCTGTTTCTCAGTGTGATCATATCAGCTCCTATTATTATTATTACTAACCTTAGGGTGGCCTTCAGTAATCTGAAATCTGAGCCTTGGATTGGGAGAGCCTCCTGCTTGAGGTCACATACACAGATTTCTAGGGAGGTGTTAAGCTCCACTAGTTCTCTGTGGAATAAAACACCATCAGCGTTAATCTCCTCTGAGGGATCTGTGGGAGGGAGGCATTTTCCTCCCATGACCACCACAGAGGATTTTCTTCTGCTGTAAGGGATATAAGCTCTTCTGCCCATATCTCAGAGCTCGAGCTATTCTCTTGGTCTCTGCCCCAGGCAAAACAAATCTCCACAATGGGTATCTGCTTGCCTGTTTAACGGGCAGGAAACACCCGGGAAGATGTGTCTTTTCCTCCGACTTGTGATAGCCTCTTCTATGGCCATTACTGTCCTCAGAGTGCTCATAGACCCAGCAGGGTGTTTGTAAGCTGTATCCCCAACAGACTAGAATTTCAGAAAAGGCAAGAAGCTTGCTAGCAATGGCTAGCTTAAATGTAAGCTAGCTGACTTTTCTTTGTTCTGACTCATTCCGCTTACTTTTTAGCTTACCTCTTTTTCTGGGGGTGCTTTTCTTTGTCAAGAATGGGGTCTTCCGTCCCCATTCTTCCAGCAGGGGCATGTATATTCCCTTCATTAAAATGTTTAAGAATTAAAATGAGGTTTCTGTGTTGTATTTATTATTATCTTTAAAAGTTGCAAGCATTAATATCGTACGGTTTTCAATTTTAGTATTGGATTTATTAAATAAAAGACGTATAAAAGTAAATTCCTCAATTGTCATAGCCATTGATGACTTTACATGGTCAAAGCTTCTGATCTTACAAACAAGCTGTGAGCATTATAGCATCTTAACAATTGATCTTTTAAAAAAAGAAACATGAAAATTAGGCTACAAAATATTGACTTGAAGGCTATGAGTCTCTGGAATCAAAACAAAGATACAGATACTTAAAGGCCTGGAAGAGTTCACTGTCGGCCTTCAGCAACTGAATTCCAGGGTAGGACGTAAAAACTCCAGCGGGTAAAACAAGTTCAGTGTGTGGCTAGAAAGAGATGGGATAAGAATCTTCTCACCCTCAGCTAACAACTGAGCTGAAGATTCTTCCTTTAAAACCCTGAAATCTCAGCCATAGGGGAGAATTTTTCAAGGAAGAAAACTACATGAAATGGAATAGAATGGGACACCCATAGAACTGAGGTGGCCTTGGGAACTTTGGTGAGTGGGACATAATGGGAGAAGCTTCTTTTCCTGCGCTGTGATCAGGTTTATTGAGGCGTCTTTCCCTTCCCAGGGTCCTTCTCTCTTTCCCCACCCCTGTTCTCTCTCTCTCTCTTTCTTCCCTTTCTACAACCTGGCAGTGGCTGTTAAGGGGAGGTTGGAGTGCCAGCTATGTAACAAGTGTATGCTCACTCTGTGATGTGAGGAACAAAAACTGAGGAGTGGTGGTCAGCGCCTTAGAAAGGTCTCTCATTTCTCTGAACTTCAGTGTTTCCCGATGCTGTATCTACCATGCAGGAATGTTGTGAGGCTCAAACATAATGGCATGTGTTAAAGTACCTCCTAAACTGTACACATTATCCAAATGCAGCTATCAATATTTCTATTGCTTGCGTGTTTCCTTGTAATTGCTTTTATACTTTTCATATCCCTCCTGAAAGATGTAAATATCTCTTGGAGTCACCGCTGTCTCTTGTGCATCACACACACAAAAATCCCGGCTACTTTAGTGGCATGTGACAGTGTAGAAGCAATGATTTTTTTTTTAACTGAAATAATCATATGAAATAATAATAAAACAATTCCAGGCCATGTAAGCCCCTGTATAATCAAATTGTAAGTTCAGGGAGAAGGGAAAGCATCCCAGCGGCACAGTCCTCGGACCTCCCACTACAGAGGGGCTCAGATCCCAGAGCTCCCTGCACTGCAATTCCCGTCCACACACTCAGACAACTTCAGTTTCCCCTTTGCTCTTGGAACACGCTGTGTGGTCCCACAGTGCTGACATTTCCAGTGTATCCCTGCCTGTATAGAATACACTAGAACCATATATTAATAATACTATGTATACACTAGTGTTGATTTCTCTTCCTTTTTCAGGCTCCTAACATTTTACAGTCTGCTTCTGCCATTTTTAAGAAGGAACACACCACTATTTCTGATGTTTCTGACTTCTCTGGAAATGTATTTGTTTTTATTTTGTTCCATGAGAGAGAATATATACTGTGTTTCTTGTTATTAGTTTACGGAATTTTTCTTTGTTTGTGGGCATTTTGATTTTCAAAACTGGATTTTCTAGGAACAGTTTCAAAGACAAAGAACATAGAGCTAAGAAAATCCTGAGCTGCTCCCCACCCGGGTTACCATAACAGAACGAATATATGCTGCAGAGGCTTAAAACCCCTCAGCTTTCAACACTCATAAAATTCCAATATCGCAGGGCACTGCAACGTGTGTGCACCGAGCAGCCAGGGGTTAAGCAAGCTTCCTGCTTTATGGGCCCTTAAATCCTAAGTGATGTTCCTGTTGCACATTACGAGGGCAGCCAGGAAAGGGGATATATAACTTTTTTTTTTTTTTTTTTTTATTCTTCACATCACCTGAGTAAGATTTTGAAAGCTTGGTAACATCCCAGGAGCAGGAAAGCCTAAAAGCATTCACTAGACACAGAAGGTAGAGTAGATACATTAAGATTACTCGCCACTTTAAAAAATATATGTGCATGCACCCACACGCACACACATTTCAGAAAGGTTTCAGATTTGCTTTTATAAAAAACAAGTGAGCACTGGAACACTTGAAAGAATCTGTTTTTAGATGTCAAGATTTCTGTATACTTGGGAGCACTACCAAATATAAAAATACCTATTGAAGTTGTATTTCTAAAAATATGGTATCATCATTGATTCTTGGTTCATGTAACTTTTTGTGGCTAGATATGTGCTGTCCTTATGGTTCTGCTTTAAAACGAAGTTTCACATTTTAAACCTTGCTAAATTCCTCAAGATTTTATATTCTCTAAGCTTTCTGGATGTTAGTTTTACTAGCTATTTTTATAATTCATATTAATGTATAATGATTAAAATAATCATCTATGGAGCATACTTTTGTATTCTCCATTTCAAAGATTATAATAAGATTCAAACATAGAGGGATGGAATTCATACATGTATTTGTGCAGAATTCAAAGTGTCTTGTATGTTGTTTTATAAAAGGAAGTCAACAACCTACCGTGTGGGAATAAAGAACAACAAGAATAGCAAATATGGTTCATCTTTTAAATGTCAGGTATTATACGTACATGATACAAATACACATGTCCAACTTTTTATCAGAGTTAGAAAAAGTTTTAAATAGGACCAATAGTGAATGAAAAAAATCCTGATGTTGGCCACTCTGTATGAGATATAACTGAAACTATTTTAATTGAGTGGATTATCTTCCATTATTGGGAAAGTAGAACAATATTGCTTCAGATTCAAGCTGTCAAAATGGAGCTCAAAAACAACCAGGCTGTGAACTAAGGATCATAGTGCATAACTTTTAAGTTTGTAATGCGGATTAAAATAATCATTTCAAAATACTTAGCATAGTACCCCATCTATTCTGACAAGGATGGGCTTTGGGTTCTTTCCAGGATGTGTCTGTCACAAATAAAGCTGGTAAGAAACTCTTGTCATGTATCATTTGATGGCACATACGCGCCCCGACCCCATTTGCTTATTGTAATTCAGATTTCAGTGGTTTTAAGCGTCCATTACAATTTTTTTAAGCACGTGAGTTATTTGTGTGTGTATTACGTATACATATATAGGCACACATATATTTATATAACATATTTTTAAATTTATAAAGATTTGTTGGTTTATCATTGCTTTTAGTTATCTTCGTGTTGTTCACTTAATTTCTAATCGCATTGTGGAGAAAAACATGGCGTAAATAAAGTCAATTTCTTAAAATCTGCGGGAGTATGCTTCAAAAGAAAGTGTATTCTCCACTTGTTTAACACCTTGACTGCCACACTAGAAAATGCCTTGTTTCTTTGGAGTCATGGTTTTTTGTTAGGCCAAGAGATGTGTGAGTTACATATGCCTCACAAGACCTCACGGTCAAAACTAGCATAAGTTAAATACAACTCACATGGCAGTTAATTTAAACCCAGCATTTGCCATATGTCCTTTTTATAAAGTTTAGTTTTTATAGCAATTCAAATCTTTTCTATTTGTTTCAGCTGTTGACAGTGAAAGACGTATATTATAAAACCCCACAATGATGGTGACATTTTCAATTATTCAAAATTTCAACCTAATTTTGTTAACATTTGTTTTATATAATTTGAAACTCTTCTGTTAGGTTTCTGTGAGTTTAAAATGTTACATCTCTGATGAATTGAATTTTCATTGAAACTTCTCTGTCTCTCCTCATCTGGGAAATGGGGATAAAACTGTATTTCACCCAGTTTGCATGAGGATGGACGTAGTTAAGGTTTGTAAAACTTGGTCTTGTCTGAGTGCTATCCGTATCCTTGAAGGAACTAATTGCCTCCCTCTCTCTAGCAATATTTTCCTCGCTGAAGTCTGTTTTTTGATATAGCATTTTAATGTGCTTCGCCCAGTATAAAGTTTGCCATCTTCATACCTTGCTTTTTGCTGTTTGAATGTTTTAAGTGTGCCCCTCTTAAACAGGATGCAGCCGGAGATCTCCGTTGCTGTATCTATTAATGCACCTATTTCTCTACCTTTTTGTGTCTAATCACCAGTGTCCCCTTACATTAATTCCTAGGATTGTGTTTTATAGCATCCTTTTCTTTCTTCCCTCTTCTTCACTTTTTTTGTGATAAAGTTTCATGCAATCAATTATATTATCTCTTGTTTCAGTTTCTATTATTTATTGGTTACTGTTGAAATGTTATGATCCATACCTAACTAACAAAGTCTAAAGCTAACCAGACTCTTAGTTTTGCCAATATCCAGAGCACTCCATTGACCTTGGAATTCTTTAACCCTCCTATTTTGTTACTAATATGTTTAGTTGCCTCATAGATAACTGCATAATGGTTTTATAACTCCACACATTGGACATATTTTAAGTGGTGACTCTGTATGTGAACCCACATACATGCTGACCAGTCTATTTTACTATTCTTTTGTATAGCATGCCTTCCTTCTGGAAACTTTTTGCTATTCCTTTAGAAGTTCCTAGAGTGAAACTTTTGTATTTTGTTGTCTAAACTTTTTATTTCAATCTGGGTCTTTAAGGAGAGTTTTACATTCTAAGGTGACAGCTATTTTTCTTCCACACTCCAAAAGGTGTTGTTCTATTGCCTGAGGCTTCAATTGTTTCTGTTTAAAAATAGGATAGTTGTCACTATCTTATACGGGATCTATTTCTCTTTTTGACTACTCTTAATTCTTTGTATTTTGTCTTCTTCAATATTAGTATGATGTGGCTAGGCTGTATTTGTCTTTCATTTATCCTACTTGGTTTTTATTATGTTTAATGAATATATCTTTTGTCGATTATAGAATTTTTCTACTTACTTTCTTTATATTGCCCTTCCTCCATTTCTCTGTTCTTATTCTATAATTCTAAGTAAACATATTTGAGGTGCTCTCGTTCTTTGCCCTAGACTTTTCAACTTTCTTTCTCATTTTCTATCTTGGTTGTCTCTCTGGGTTGCTATAAACTCAGGAGTTCTTTCACATTTATCTTCCAGTTCACTAATTATCACTTCAGCCAGGTCTATTGTAGTTTAACAATTATTAAATATTTTAATTTCAATTTTTATATTAATATAATGTTTCAGTATATTTTGTTATTTTAATGTTGTATGTTACATTATGATGTTTTCACTTTATTATGTTATTATTTATATGATCTTTTATTTTCTATGTCTAATTTTTTTATTTTTAGACAGACTCTTACTCTGTTCCCTGAGCTAGAGTGCCAAGATGTCGTTGTGCCTCACTGCAACCTCAAACTCCTGGGCACAAGTGATCTTCCTTCCTCAGCCTCCGGAGTAGCTGCGACCACAGGCATGTGCCACCACATCCAGCTAATTTTTTTACTTTTAGTTAGAGATAGTGTCTCGTTCTTCCTTGGGCTAGTCTCAAGCAAGTCTTCCACCTTGCCTCCCAGAGTATTAGGATTAATACTCATTTTAGAAATGAGCCCATTTCCAAAATTTTTCTAAAAAATCTTACTGCTTCAGTTTATAGTCTCTTCTTTGTTTATTTACAACAAAACCTTATATTTCTTAAAACCTATTATCTGTTTATTTTTTGTTCTGTGGTTGATAGTTGCAGCATCTGATATCTGTTCAGGTTTTATTCTGCTGTTGAGTTGGTTTCCCTGACTCTTGCTTATGTACCTTTGTCTTTCATGTGCATTGTAGTATTTTAAAATATATACAACAAACTATTTTCATCAGACCTTTATTCACAGAAATTGTTCGAGGCTTATATTAAGGGTGCTTTCCCTCATCAGGCTTTGTATTTGTTTTTGGTAAGGTGTCTGGGACATCATTAGCCATGGGGCATTTTTAACTAATTGTTTTTTGCTGGATTTTTTTTTTTTTTAATCTCGTTAGCTATTGTATGTTGGCTAAGACCTCAATGTGGAGATAGAATAGAGAGGATTTGAGTAGAGTTCTGTTGGGTCCATAGGAAAACCCCAACTAGTTTGTAAAGACCACTGAAATTTCATTTTTTTTTTTTTTTTATTACAACTGTTGTTGTAATACTATGCAGATATTTTCAGGATTGTATCTTCTTTTTGTATTCTTTTTTCTTTCTGTTACCAACATCAGCTTAAACTCTCAGAGAACATTGCAGAGAAACATCTAGCAAAATGTTTAGGGCTACTTTCCTCATAGCTCTAGGGAATCCCAAATTATTGCTTATGTTACTGATAATGCACTTCTCCAACAGCACTGGATTTCTGTTTTAAAATACATATGTTAATATACACATGTTCTTTCTTTATAGATGTGTCAGTGAGCACATCTTTTTTTTTTATTTTTTTTTTATTATAGATAAAAATATGCACCATAGATGTATCTTCATAGCTGTATATACTTCCTCATTTTATACACTATGCCAGATAAACCAGGCAGTTAGGAACGTTTGCTGGTGGCCTGGGGTCCCTCTCTGCCACAGCATGGCTCTTTCTGTGAACCTCTCTCTGCATTAGCACCTACCTCACTTGGCTTTGTTCTCTTTGTCTTGCTAACTTGATTTTTTTTTTTTTTTCCTGTGAGCTGCTGCTGCTTCTTTCCTGATCCCAATTCCTGTTCTTCGAAGCCTCATCTACAGAAAAAAAGGTCTTCTGGCCTGCGTGTATCTCAGTCCAAAAAACAAACAAAAAACAACTATAAAATTTAGCCTAAGAACAGACTACCTCTCTTTTATTCCAAGTCTTTCATTAGTCTCAATTTTGTTTCTTGAAGTCAGACAGGTGAACCAATGTTTTCTTTTATAAAATCAGGCCCTAATCCGAAATGTTAAAAATGTGTTTGCCTTTCTCTTCTTGCAGCCAGAGAGTATCCCTGAACCTCCAACTACACGTTTTATACTTTGTCAAACCCAAGTGTCTATCCTGTGTCTATGTCCATGCCTGTCCTAAGCATGTACACAGCCCCAGTTGGTACTCAAGAACCCTCTTGAGTCCTGTCCCTTCTACTGTGTTGCTTTGCACCCCAAGTTTAGGCCCCACAGTACCTTTCTTTGTTCTGTCCTGATGCCTGTGTCCCTGACTCAGCTCTCAGGTGGCCTGCTGCCCCTCTTTCTCTCAGGTTGGCTCTCGTCCTTGGTGGAGCCTTGTGGTTTCCTCCTGATGATGTCTATGCTCCTTGCCTCACCCCCCCTTACCTGAATGATCTGTTCTTCAAATTTACTTGTTTCTGTGACTCTTATATTATTGAGTATCCAAATAGGTTGCTGCCCATTAAAGACCATTTTTCATCAAATGGTTGCTAAAACTTTCAGAATAGTCAAGGAAATAAAGATGAGGCTGTTAAATAATTGGAGACATATAATGCTTTCTCTTTTACTAAAGCTTGGAATGACAATCACTGTGCCTGCACCTTGGGCAGCAGAGATGCACACACCCCTCATGGGTGATGTGACCGGGCTATTGGTGCAGCTGCCCTCAGAAACATTAGCATTTAGGATGTATATTTTTGACACATCATAGTGTCATTAAACAAAAAATCCCAAGTAATTCCCCATTATCTCCATAAGCTTAATATATTTCTGCCGTGTTAACTCATTTTATTTGCCTAATTTGTTTGTAGGATACAATATACTGTATAATGTAAGATAAGCTATGATAATGCTGCTAAAAGTGGTTTTCATTCAGTGTCATGACTGGCCAGTAAACCATCAGAACTATATTGGAACCCTAACATCTCTAAAGAAAGCCTTAAAAACTAGTTTTCAATTCTCTCTGACTTGAGGGATTCTTGGAAACATCACCTCTAAATTTCTTGCCCTTGAATAGAGTGGGGTCAGTGCAGAGGGAAGAAAAATGGATAGAAATATGTTTTGTACACTTAGTATTTGGCAGGAGTGGAGCACAATCAATATGGAACTTCTTGTTTAATACTTAAGACGACACATAACAACACAATGCCAAACTTTTTAGCAGCAAAGACACATATTAAAATCCATATTAAACACAGTATATATTGCTTCAAAGAAAATGTTGAATGAAATACCTGTGGAGATCAATATGAGGGACCAAACATTTCAGATATTTTCTCTGTGATATTCCTGCTAAGTGAAAAACGCATATTAGTGACATTGGCAATGTGTAAGACTTTCTCATTAAAGAAATTCCAGCTTCATAATACACGTTATAGTATTGAATTCTTTCCTTGCCCCCCCTTTTGTGGTATTCACTCATGTAGGAGATTCTGCTCCATCTGGTGAGTGTGACTTGTGTTGGTTTCAGCCTGGGTGTAGGAACAGTAATAGGTTTCAGTCAGCAGTGGGGTGGCAGCTTTGATAGAAAGGAGAGAGGTAGTAGGCTAAGGTGTGGGCAGATATTGGTGACATTTCTAGTGAATCACTCAGGAGAACAAAAGTTGAGAAGCATAATTTTACTCTATGGAATTTATTTTCCCTTGCATAATAAAATGAATAGTTTTTCCCCCTAAATATCATTAGAAATGTCACCTAATCTCCCTATCTCCTATCTAGAAGTGGCCTTGTGTATGTGAACACAAACATTAAGTTAGATAGTAAGTTCAGGTTAGACACATTTATTTTGGGTTAAGTCTTTAATGAGATCAATTTTGCATTGAGTCACGTTTCTAAATTTTAGCAAAATTTCTGCATATCACTACAGACTCTCAACGCCTCTTTGCATGATGATGACTAGGTTCATGAAGCAGGCACTCCACGACCTCTCGTTCCTGCTCGGTGGCTTTGGCAGGACACTGACATCAGTAGTCAATGTCATGTTGATAACTGCCTTGTGTAATTACCCATCATCGTGGAAGGTTTGGAGAGGAATTTGCATCGTTTGTTAGTCCCAAGATCAAGGCAGAACACTCAACCTCTTTGGCCCTGTTTCCTAATGTGTAAGATGCACATAATATCTGAACTGCTTGCTTCATGGGCTGTAATACACAAATAAAATGATAGGCATAAAAGTGATTTTGAAAACCTTAAAACCCTATGCAAAAATGAAAGTTCCATGCAACATGGGGCCCGCAGCTGTGAAAACACACAAGTGTAACTCTGTGCCACTGGTGGCCTGAGGCAGCAATGAGCGTTCTACAACAAGGTCCGGGTCCTCTTTAAGGGCTAGAAGGCAAAAGTGAGGCTTAAGCCTCAGTGTAGACAGCTGGCTGGGATGAGTTTTCTCAGTGTTACATCTGTCTTGTTTTCTTGGGTGCATTTTGTGAGTCCTTGAGCTTATGTGCCTATAAACTGCCCTTGTTGGGGAGTAACTTAAAAGATGCTCTCACCCTTTGATGCTCAGATTTCTTTGATGAATGAATACAGAATAGCCACTTCTAACTTATGGAGAGATAAATGTGGTATCATTTCAATATGCACCATTGGGGAAAAGTCCTCCTTAAACACATTTTCAAATCATGTTGAAAGAGACTCGTAATTTGACAAGGATGTGTGAATCTAAGTTCTGATGTTCAGAAGTAGAAATAAAGCAATTTGCGGCCCACGTTGTAAGACAACGAGAGCTCTGCATCCCCCATTAGAACGCTGTCCTTTGTCTCTTCCCATCACCATAATTAACTAGTTCCTATTCATTAAACAATGAAACAGACAATTAAATAGTAATAATAGTACTTTAATTATGAAGGTATTGTTATCTGAATAGAATGTAGAAAGGAGATCACTTTAGCTGCATTTAAAACGTTTGCTTGTCTGCTTTTAAAATACAGAAGAAAGTATTCATCCTTTCAGAACCTCTAAAAGGAAAAGGGACACTCTGTAGGCTCTTGAAGGCCATTTCTGATAAACGGGAATCTTATTTATTAATGGAGTAAGCTTTGATTAGGACACATGAATTCTTAACAAGCGTTTTTAGTATTTTTTCAAGAGGCATCTTTAACAGTTCTAAGAATCTCACAAATATTTTTAGATACAACCATGGATGCTTAAGATGAAAGTCTCTATGGGATACCTTTCAGAGTTTGTTAAGCACCACAATACTGGGGTTAAATCCCATTCAACCTACTCTTTAACCTGCCTTCTCTTTTTTCCTTTGGGTTGAGTGTGATTTTAATTCTAGACTTGGCTCTAGTATTATTATTATTTTTTATGTTTTGATACAACTGAATAAATTAACCTATCTTTGGTTATACAAATAAAGCTGAATCTCCAAAATATGTTTTGTCCCTACAGTTACTAACAATTCTCCACATTTGGAATTTTATTTCTCAGGAAAGAGCTTCAGAGATAAGCAACTTTCTCTTTTATCACAGTCTACTTTTACCCAGCAAAATCCTAGGACAAAAACAGCTTTAGCAGTTAGAAAGGACTGCTTCCTTTCCATTTCATAATTACATAGAAACTCATTGTTTATTAAATTTTACATATTTAGCTACAAGAGAGATAATACTGTGTGACCATGACATCTTTGAATCTATGCTTTGCCTCTTAGAAGCCGTGTGACCTTGGGCTAATAATTCCTCTGAGCTTTGGTTTCCCTTTTAAAAAATGGGGCTACATTATAGGCTTTGAGGGTTAAATGGATCCCCACTTAAAAACACTTGAAATGGATTGAGGTGTAAAGTGGTCTTAATACTCAGACTTATACTTAATACTCAGTCTTAATAACTCAGACTTGGTTTCCTATAATGTCAGCACTCTCCTTGGCACAGTGAACCTCTAAATACTTTTTGAGGATATAAGGATCTATTATTCTTGTCTTGTTTTGCTTTGTTTTGTTTTCTTACTCAGGTACACTCTGGCTTATGAATACGTCTGAAAATAATGCCATTTCCCCCTCCCCCAATCTAAACAGTCGCAGGGACCTACCTGCTGTCATCTAGTTCACTGAGCACAGGGTCCGGCCTCTGACTGTCCTGACTCCTGGTCTCAGTATGTCTGAAGCACGGCACCCCTTCATCTCAATTTGCTTTTTTACCGGTTGGACATTAAAAAATGATTTAAAATGAAAATCTTATAGGTTGAAGCAACCACAGATTCCCCTGGGAGTTGACATCCACATCAGATTTCTCCAAAGGCAACACTGACACTCTCTTTAAGCTCTTTAAATTTCACTGGTCAATAGTTAAGTGGATGGCAGAAGATTATTAGTTGGCAAATAGTTAAAAACCTGAACCCTGGCATATTTGATGTAAACCAAAATATCAGAAAAATCTAACTTAGATGTGTGAAATTTTAATTTACAAGGTCAACTGCAAGAAAGGTATAATCACACAATTCAGTGTGTATTCGGAACTCTGGGTTAGAGTGTTTGCTCTTTGCACACCCCCAATGCATCAACCCCCGACAGCTCCTCAGGCGAAAGTTAGATGTGAGGCTGGAGGTAACCCTAAGTAAATAAGCAATTCTCTTGCTGTCTGTGTTTTTTTTAATTTAAAAAGTAACATATCTTCAGAAGTTGGCATCAAGTTCTCCAATCAGCCTCACCTTCTTATGACAAAGAGGAGAACACACCCAAGAAAACACACCAGGTGTGACCCCAGTATTTGATGAGGGAGGAACGGGGTGCTCTTATGCGGGGCAGCATGTGTCCAGGTTCACCGCCAAATGTAAGGAACATTTTGATCTTTCAAGTGCTGAATGGTCATTGAGAGCTTAACTATTTACTTTTGACTGTTTTCTGAGTCCTGTCAATGAAGAACTGTTTTGATCAATTTAATAGTGAATCTTTTTTGCCAAGGTCATATTGTATTTCACTAACTCACTGTCCAGTATTTTCCTTTGTTAATTGGTGAGCTCATGAAATCAGAAAGAATTAATACCCTTACCTTTATTCGCACGGCACTCCTAAGTGGTTTTCTATGTTATATATCCACAGCTATTCACTTTGATTTTCAACCTGTACTCCGGGGTTCATATAATACCATTTTGTATTTGATTAAAATCCCATCATCATTTCAGTTCACTAGAACAAATGTTTTTTGAGTACCTCCTCAAAAGCCATCTTCAGGGAAGATTCTGTCATGAAAAACACATCAGCTGCTAGATTCTCTGCTCAGAGATGTGGAGACACATTCCCTTTTGAGGAAGGAAGAATAAAACTTCTATCTTTCCCCAGCAGTTTCTGTGCTCGTTATCCTTTACGTTATATATATTTACCTCATATAATCTCCCCGGTATGATATGTGCTGGGCATGACCACCCCCATCCTACGGGTAAAGAGGCTGAAGGGAGGGAAGTAAAATAATGTGCCAAGGGCCATGCAGCTGGGGAGGGCAGGAATGAGACTGAAGTCACTGGGACTTACTGTGGTACAGTGCTCCTGCCTCTGCGTGAATCATGCAGACACTGGGTCTGTTCATAATCCAAGGAAGATTACAAATGCTGTAAAAATACAGCAAATCAATTTCCATGGGATCTCAGAGAAGGGAAAGATCTCCATATAACCAGAGAAATGCCAGTGACACGGTGGAATTTCATCGGCGTCTTGAAGGACAGGTGATTTGTGGAATAAAGGGCCTTCTGGGTGGATGAGGAGGAGGAAGTACATTGGGGAAAGGGAAGGTCACAGCAGGGCAAAGCGAAAGGTCAGGTGTGATGGGGCGCAGGTGAAGGAGGGAAGCAGGGATGCGTCTGAAGCAGTAGGTGGTGAGAAATTGCTGGAGGCTGTCCACATCTGGGCAGGGCACGATGTCTCAGGCTGTGTGGGCCGCCTGGTCTCCGCTGCATCTACCTCACTCTGCTGTTGTGGAACAAAGCAACGGCCATACTGGATGGGTGTGGCTGAGTCTAATAAAACTATATTTATGGGCACCAGGATTTGAATTTTGTATCATTTTCATGGGTCACAAAATATTATCCTTGTTTTGATCCTTTTTCCCAACCACTTAAAAATGTCAAAACCATCCCTTACTTTCAGAGAACAGGAAACCACGGGGCAGACTGGATCCACGTGCAGACTGCAGGTCTGCAGAGGTGGTGGTTGGGAAAGAGATCACCAAGGGGTCCAGCCGCCGAGGTTTATTAGTCTGTACCACAGTGACTGATTTGAATCGTGTCTCAACATGTGTAGTGACATGGCATTCAGTTCAAGGTCTTCACCTTGGTTAGATCCTTGAACCTATAATTGCAAATCAGCTTAATTGCAAACTTACTTCTTTGAGCTTGGAAAACTCAGTGGTTCTCTTGGAAATAGGGAGGCGGTCTGTCTAGGCCTGGTTTCTCTCCTCTGTGTAATTCTGTGGATAAGGCTGGCCCTCACTTGAAGCCTTTTCTGTGACTACAGAGCTCCATTTTAACTCTGGTTCTCATGTTGGACTAATTTTGTTTCTTAAGGATGATACAGTCTACCCTCTCCCATAGTAATGAGCCTCCAACCTGAGAAGATAAACACAGATCATCCTCTTCTCATCCTTCATTGAAAATTGCTATTTCAGGTTTTGTTCTTGTCTGAAAACCAAGTAGGAGACTCTGCACCCTCTGCCTCCCTCTTCACTTCTTCAGGTAATTACATTTTTATTTGTTTGAATGCCAATTCTTAGGATCTAAGTTCCTCTGTTACACATCTGTTCTCCAACCCAAAGCAGTTCTGTATTTCTGGAAATGTATGTTTTCCTTTTATTATATTTTTCTCAGTGCTGTTTTATCATCTCCGCTGCACCCCTGTGTCTGGCAATGCAGTTGCACTTAACTTTGCTAATCTGGTGGGGGGACTATAGAAGAGATATATCTGAGAAAGAAATCAGATTTTTTGTTATTGTTGTAAACTGGAAGAATATTTGGCAGGGGTACAAATGATTTTATCATCTTGTGGCTTATCCAATTCTTCAATATTCCTCAAAGTGGGCCATGAGTTTGTGAAGTTTAAGAAATGATTTCAAGGGCAGGATAAGCAAAAACGATGTAAGAAATTGGGCGAGTGTGTGTTGCAAGATGTACGACCATCTTTTCGGGCATCTTCCCCCCTTAAGTCATCTTTGGGGGAGATCTATTCTTTCTTTCACCCTTTGCTGGCTGTAGGGCATTGCCCACCCCAGCTGCGGTGACAAACAGTGACGAGATGGCGGATGGACTCTCCCAGGCCCCAACCTGATTCCTGATGGACAGAACAGCTCGTGACGCTTCATTGGCCACTAAGCTTACACTTTCTTTCAAATTATCTCTTCCTCCTGCTTGGCTCAAAAAAGGGGTCAATGTCAAACGCCTTCTCTGTTGATAAATAACATTGAACATAGATACAAAGCTAACATGGGCCACTCGGAAATTAAAGACTCTCAAAGAGAGGTTTATGATTGAACTTAGTCTCAAATTATTGTTTTGATACAAAAAAATATTTATTACATGAGTGACTCTGCCGTCCTGTAATAAATACTTTTCTTGTATTAGGGCCTCCTCCCGTCCTTCACAGACATTTTTAAATCCCTACGTGTTATGTGAAATACTACCTCATTTGTTTTGTGGATAAAGAAACTGAGACCCAGGGAAGTTATTTATCCTGCCATGACTTCAACCCAGGTATGATGGGCTCCCAAGTCTACGGCCCAATAACGCATTAGCCTAAGAGAACCACCAATATTAGTAACTTTTACTTCCTTCTGGTCTGATTTTTTTTAACCTTTGTGACATCTGTAAATCTCCAGGGAATTGTAACTGGGAGAGAAAGGCAGCTTTCTCCCAGGGCACACAAAATAAAGCTGGAGGGCAGGATGGCCTGGGGGTGGGGCTGGGGCAGAGACGTGCAGGCTCCTGGTTCCATTACTGGGACCTCCTGGATTCAGGTGGGTCCTCCTGGATTCTGGCCGCAGGAGTGCCCAGCAGGCACCTGGCCACGTAGGAAAGAGTTAATTCTTACAACTCGGGAACACTTAGATAGGACAGGAATAGATTCTGACACTTAATGGGATGGATCTTAGATAACACGTTGTATAAAATTTTCAAAGTGGGGTTCTTACATACATAATTTATCTCTGTAATTAAAAAGCCTAATTTTAAAAATAATACAGAGCAACCCATAATGGTGTGATTTCTTGTCACAAAAACAAATTATTATCTTGATAATCCAATATTGTAATTTACATTTCTGCAAAATAGAGCCCTTTCAGGAATTGCGTGATGAATGTTGTCTAATTATTCCCCCCCCCCTCCCCCATCTCCTGCATTGCTTGTTTTGCCTGTTATCAATGGTGGGTTGAGACCTGTCAGCATGTGTGGGGTGAGGACTGAACTCGGGACCTGACTTTGGCCTTGTCCTGTTGGATCCGCCAAGCAGACGCCATCTGGGACACTGAGGGGCGCGGGGCAGGTGGCCCGGGGCTGTGCTTTGTGAGTGTGCATGCTTCCTTGCCAATACCGCCAGTATTCTACAGATGAGAGTGAGGGGCCTCCTGTGATGGG
Source organism: Loris lydekkerianus (assembly GCA_963574355.1). Lineage (NCBI taxonomy): Eukaryota > Metazoa > Chordata > Mammalia > Primates > Lorisidae > Loris > Loris lydekkerianus. The sequence goes on along the minus strand of CAUYPK010099566.1, from coordinate 9,014 downwards.
GGTACCTGAGCCAGAAATGACCATGATATTTCTGAGCAACCCCTTCAGCTCCCCCTGCGTCCCTCCCGGCTACAGCACCATCATTCTCTGCCAGGAAGGGAGTGTAGATGACTCTCCCCCCGCTGATGCCCCTTAGCCGGCTGCAGATTGATGCCGATGGCTCTTCTGCTTTGCAGGCTGAGCCTTTCACCTTCACAGCTGTGGGCACTCACTGGCCTGCAGCTTCCCAGCCTGAGAGAAATCCTGAACTAGAGCTCTGCCCTCTGCATTGCAACACATCAGAACTCAGTGAGCCACTGGAATTTCAAACATTTTGGAAATTTACACCTTGTCACTCTCCGAGGGCAATGATTTCCAGAAATTATGCCATCTCCACCCACCTTTGCATACTAAGGTTAAAAACCCAGAGCCATTTCTAACTCCAGCTGAAGGTCACAGAAGTCAAGGCCAGCAGCGCTCTGTGCATGTCCCATTAGCATGCTAATCACATGCACGGCCTGTCTGCGCTTACACATCCATTTTCATGGCAAAAAAAAAAAAAAAATCAGAGTTTTAAACAATGCTAATATTATAATAAAACAGTGACAAATGACTACAAATTTCACATAAAGATTCCCATTTTGCCCTTGGCTTGTGACATTTGGGAGAAGAAAGTAAAGATGCGACCTAAAATGTATTTTTTAAATTCTTTTGACTCTTTTTTGGTTCCTTCTGTTTTGTATTTGTTTCCTGATTTTGGTGTTCATGTCATAACATTCCTAAGAATCTGTTTTTTCCATTGTGAGCTTTGGCATGATTTGGATGTTTGAAACAAAATTTTAGGATCCACAAAGGTCTGACAATTAACTTCAGGAACTCATCCTAGAACAACCGCTGTTCACCTCATTGCTGAATAGCAGCTGTGGTCACCTTGGAAGTTCTGCCCTTGGGAAGCTCTGCACTGACGCCAGCACCTAGTCCACCCTCCAAAGCAATCTTGGAATCCTTTTTCGGGAAGGGCCATCAGAGTTATACTCGTATTATCCTTGATGTCCTGACTATCATCAAAATATCTTCCCGTCAATATCTCCTTTATCTTGGGGTAAAGAAAACAGTCACTGGGGCCAGATCAGGTGATGGGGGGTGGGTGTTCCAGGACAGTTATTTTTTTACTGGCTAAAAACTCCCTCCCAGACAGTGCCGAGCGAGCTCTTTGCTTTTTCTCATTGGTGAGCTCCTTGGGGACCATTTTTGCACACACCTTTCTCATGCCATGATTTTCAGTTAAGATTTTCATAATTATTTCTCTGTCAGTGTTTACTTGGTCTGCTATGCTTCTCACCGTCAGCCAATGATTTTGATGCACAACTCAATGAATTGATAAATTTTTGCAAGGTTTTCATCGTTCTGCTCATTACTCTCTCCCTCATGACACCTCCGTTCATTAGGGACGCTCTCTCTCCCCTTGGAGAAACGTTTAATCCATTTTGTGCACTGCCTTTTTCTTCATGTCATTATCGCCATAAACTTGGACTAAACATGTCTCTGATTTCATTTCCACTCTTGCCGAGTTTAACAAGAAGTTTACGAATATTTGTCCATTGCTTTAATTCAAGCTCTGACATTCTCATGACAGCTCACAAAAACACGCAACGATACCCAACACGCTCAGCAAGCCACTGCCACACACCAATACAAACACAGCTGTGACACTCTGATATGCCAAGGCCGTGAAACCTTACCCAACTTCCTATACAGTGCTGCCAAGCACACAGTGGCCAGTCACAAGCTCGATTGGAAGATCTCGTATATTGACACATTTCGTACCTAGGAACCTATCTTGTGAAGAGTTTGCTGATGTTGTGAGAGACTCCAGATCAATCGTGTTTTTCCCAGTGTTCTGAAAATAGTTACCTATGCAAGTAAATTTTTATGCTTTGGAGGAAGCTATCTCAACTAATTTAACTTAACCCTCTTCCCATCCTTTCAAAAGTACAATATGTTGTTCATTTTTAATTTTCTTTGCTAACATCTATAAATTGATTTAATCAACTTTTATTCAGTCCCTGCTATCCTAGACATTTAGCATATAATAAGCACAAGAAATTGAGGAGTCTGATCAACAACACATGAAAATAACATACAGTACATATTATTAGGAAAATAATCCTTAATGCCTGCTCTGCAACTGTTGTCCCTAACTCCTGGGCCAGAGGCCAGTACCAGGCCATGATGTTTTTAGGACAGGCTGCAGCACAGCAGGAGGCAGGCGAGTGGTGGGAGATGAGCCACACTTCATCTGTATTTACAGCCCGTTGCTCGCACTGCCCGCTGAGCCCCACCTCCTGTCACATCAGAGGCAGCGTTTGATTCTCACAGGAGCACGCCCCCTCCTGTAAACTGTGTGTGTGAGGAGAGTCTAATGTGCTCCTTGGAGAGTCTAATGCCTGAGCATCTGAGATGGAGCTGAGGACAGAAGTGACACACTTTGGATGTCACTCTCTCCTACCACTCACAGATGGGACCGTCTAGTTGCAGAAAACATTATGGTGAGTTGTATAAGTATTTCATTATATTTTATAATGTGGTAATAATACATAATAGAAGTAAAGTGTACAACAAGTGCAATGTGCTTGAATCATCCTGAAACCATCTCCCTCCCCCAACAACCCACCTGGTCCATAGAAAAATTCTGTTCCCTAAAACTGGTTCCTGGTGCCAAAAATGTTGGAGACTGCCATGTAGCGTGCAGAGCACAGTGATTGGCTCTGCCTCACTGGAGGGAGGGGACTGGAAAGGTTCTCAGGGGAGGGCCCACGGGCAGAAGGAAGGCAGAGCATGGGTGAAGCCACACACGGTCTTGGGGGCAGGTGAGTCTGGGCAGACTGGGGCCTGATCCAAGGCTGCAAAGTGGGGCATGATCAGCTTCTAGGTTTAGAAACATCGATTAAGTATCATCGCAGATTTTTTTTACCATCCCTCAAATGCTACAGCCCTCTCTCATCAGTTCTACCAGTAATATTGTCACCTAAACTGTTTCATCCTATCCATGTGTCTAACAACTCCTTGAATGGAGAGAAAGCTCCACACTTCACATTTCTTTTTTCTTCTCCCCTCACCCCACACCTCATTCATACTCCTCATTCAGCTAATCGTTTGAAAGAATTGACTCTTTCATGCCCATTGTCTCTAGAACACAAGATACAGCCGCAGGCCCTCTGCATGGGCTGGTTGTGTATACTCAGGTCTGCTACATTCAGACAATTTCCCACACCTGGAACCAACCACAATTCCGCATTAAAGCTGACCTGAATGAAAGACCCCTCAGCATGGAGATATTTGTCAGGGGAATTGGCTGTCTCTGGATGTAGAATACAGAACTCGCATGGATTTGGCACTTGTCCAGCAGCTGGGCTCCTGAGCCATGATGGGGGCACGGCGAGCTAATTGGGGAGAAGGGTGGTCTAAGCCTTGGTGTGGCAAACAGGGCCATCTGGGTGTTGGCTCTGCCATTCTCTCTGGCCACATCAACTCCTGCCTCTGTCAAGTTACACATTTCCCTCCGAGGACACCATCTGGACCAGCCCGGGCTTCCCTGAGCAGCGGTGAAGTCTCCTGTCGCCTTATCATATTCTAGTCATTCCCTTCCACCCAGCACCCCATTATCTTGTGGGTGCACTGGGCTGGCCCCTGTTCACTCTCTTCAACCTCTTAGTTACCATCTTTTCTTGAATCTTGATGGACAAGGTGCCCCGAGCACCTGTAGCACCCCTGGCTCTCCTCTGTAAGAATATTCAATTTTAAAAAATTCCATTTGATCTCAGTGCTCATCCTGCTATGGACTTTGCCATGAGAACCTCACACACTGGGCACATCCTGGTCTCACCAGGACATGGGTGAGACCAGGACACAGTATCCTGGGGCACACATGTAAAGGGCAATAAAAACCCTCCATCAGCAAAAGAAACAATATTTTCATGTAGTAGTTAAAAGAATCAAACCGAATGCAAAAAAATCTGTGGGGATGAGCAATGTATAAGCATTTTAAATAAAAACAGGATGTGTGTTACTGATTTTCTTTTTAGCCTCAGGCTCCAATATGGCTTGACATTGCTCTGCGACTGAATCTGTCTTTATTAAAATCTTGCTATGTTGTTCATCATTGACTTTTGCATTAATTTTGTTTTTTAAAAGATGTTGTATTAAATGATTACTTACCTTGATTACAGAGGGTTATTTCGTACCTGTTAAATGTACCCAAGGATAAGACCTCACTTGTCTTACTCCAGCACTGGCAGCACAGCTGGGACTGTGTCTTATTCTCTTTGATACCCCAAGCTTGGCACAAGTCCTTATCTGTGACAGGTGCTTATTAAATGCTCCTGTATCTACTTCTAGATTTGGTTGAACATGAGCTCCAGAATATAGGCATGCGAATTTTTGAGTTTTTTACTTTAAGCTGTAGCCTCATCATCAGCACTTCTAATTCAAATTTAATTTCTTCCTCTAATATAATCTCAGTGGTTGAGAACACTGTTTAGTATCTAAAAGAAAACAGATCCCTGCGCCTCCTCTCTAGACTGATTCTAAATAAATGACACTGATTTAAGGGAGTACCCCAGAGCCATTGTTTTTTTTTTTTTTTTTTTTTTTTTTTTGTATGTGTTTATTACCATCAGCAGGCTGGGGCCTTCCCTGGGCATCGTCCCTGTTCTCATGGAGCTTATTAAGCCTGGAAGGGGAGAAGATGAGTAAATTGATGATGCATGAACTCATAAAACCTCACACAAGATAAAGAAGTAATCCAGAGAAGCAGGCGATCCCAGGCATAAATACAACTGTTCCCCCGGCTTGCTTTCTACTGCAATAACCAAAGATCGTAAAATAGAGATAAGTTTTCTTTCCTATTTGCCCATCGAAAATTGTTACTTACTTTGGGTGAAAGGAGATTTGCAAGGCTGCTTTTATGATATACAGCTACTTTCACCTCAAGTCAAAGCATTTTAGAGATCAATTTTCACAGCACCAGTAAAAGACAAGGGATATATATCTGTTAGTTGCCCTGAATTTCACTTCTGACAGTGATTGAAATGGCTAAGACCACCTCTACCCCAACACATTCCCACTTGGCATCAGTTACCTGAAAAAATGACTGCAGATTATCAAAGCCAAGTGCGGCTGCTGGGAGCACCAAAAACTAGTTAATTTGGTGCCTGCCTCACTGGGATAGAACCTGCACCCTCACCTTGTTAACATATGTATGAGACTGTCCTACGGAGAGGAGGGAAAGCTGTATTAAGAACTAAATGCATAATAACTATTTCATTTTTCTTATATGTGTGCCTTGCCCTTTGCTTGAGTCTAGAGTAATTTTCAATTAAGTTTCAAGAAATGTTAATTGGCTGGGCGCGGTGGCCTTCTAGCACTCTGGGAGGCCGAGGCATGAGGATTGCTGGAGCTTGGGAGTTCCAGATCAGCCTGAGCAAGAGAGAGAGAGAGACTCTGTCTCTATTAAAAATAGAAAAATTAGTTGGGGAGGGCATCATGGCATGTGCCTAGAGTCCCAGCTGCTTGGGAGGTTGAGGCAGAAGGATCACTTGAGCCCAAGAGTTGGAGGTTGCAGTGAGCTGTGATGATGCCACTGCAATTTGTAAGACTCTGTTTCAAACAACAACAACAAAAAATAGTACATACTATGAGCTAGCAATGTTGCCTCAGTATGCAAGACCTACATGTATTACATATAGTCTCTACCCTAAAGGAAATGGTAGTAACACGGAAGGAGACAGTGAGAAGGAGGGTCCCACAGTTGGGGGTCAGTACGCATAAGCTGGTATGCTCCACGTGGTCTGCCATTCCCAGGCTGGGCTCTGGGATGGGCTGCCTAAAGGGCCTTCAGCAAATGGTTTTCCCTCTTTATTCCTCAGTTTTCTCGTCTTTAAAATGAGAGTAATATTTTCTTAACTCATGTTTGTTGTAAGAATTAAATGAGCTAACCCACATAAAGCACTTAGAATGGTGTTTAGCACACAATAAGCCCTCAATAAACATTAGCTGTCATTATTAATATAATGTCATAATGAAAGGATTATGTGCAGGGTCCTGGGAAAGCACAAGGAGCGTCACTTTTAAAAATTTGCTCGAGCCCTGAAGAAAATGACATCTGCGTGAAGTCTAGAAGAATCCCTTGGTGTTATCCAGAGGAAGAGGGAAGTGAAGGGTGCTCAGAGGAGCAGCCCATTGTAAGTCACAAAAGAATGAAGACATGGGGGCGGCGCCTGTGGCTCAGTGAGTAGAGCGCTGCCCCCATATACCGAGGGTGGCAGGTTCAAGCCCAGCCCCAGCCAAACTGCAACAAAAAAATGGCCAGGCACTGTGGCAGGTGCCTGTAGTCCCAGCTACTTGGCAGGCTGAGGCAAGACAACTGCCTAAGCCCAAGAGCTGGAGATTGCTGTGAGCTGTGATGCCACAGCACTCTACCAAGGTGATAACGTAAGACTCTGTCTCTTAAAAAAAAAGAATGAAACAATGGTGCGTGGAGGGAGGTGAAGAGGAGGGGGCTTTCTGGAGTCCAGAGATGTGCAGACCCACGTAAGACAAAGTAAACAGCAGCAGGAAAAAATGAGAGGCCCGTGTCCCCACCGGGGGAGGAGATCAACTCAACAGCACAGAGGGAGTCACAGAGACCAAGGCGTTGGTGTTGAGTCACCGTGGATGTCTCCTGGGAAAGGAGAGAGACTTAGAGATAGATGGACAAAGTACCCTCTGTAGCACTCACAGCATTTACAACAGTGCCTGGCACGTAATGAATATTGCATTAGTTGATTTGACAATTCATCGATTATTGCTTCTGAGTTATTTATAAGGTCTGTCACTTTAATACAAATGAAACGTTGGCTTCATTGAAGTTTTCGTGTAATTGTTCATTTGGGACAAGACGTTCTCCCCCAGTTTTCCTACTGAAGTTCTTCCTAATTCATTCCTGTGTCACCAGCCCACCTCTTTGTTATTGAAATAGTTATGTTGGAATACAGTTGATTCAGTTCTTCCAACAAAATCAGTTTCAGAAAATTATTAGTAGGTTTAGTATAAAAATAGTAATTTTTAAAATTTTCCTGTCAAAGAGAGCTAACGCAGGAGGGGTAGAGGGCTGTTGGTGGATGTACCAAGGCATGGGCTCGTGGCTGGATAACTAGACTCACTTCCTCTTCAAATCAAAAGTATCTTTGATATTTTCCCATTGTATGTCAAACTCATTCAGGACGCCCTTTCTACAAATTGCTAAGTTTGTTGCAAATTAGATTGTTCTAATCAGCTTTCTCTTTCTGTCCACAATGTCTAAGTAATACCAAATTTTGGAAGAGCATTTTAATTATGCTATCATTATCAAGGCAGCAGGTGGCTTTTAATGAGATCTTGAAACAGAACTGTATCCTCTATGTCCAATCAAAATCCACACTCCGAGGCCTTGACAGAAAACAGGGAACTGTTTTTCTCAGTTCCGTGTAGATGAATCAATGAAGATTGTGATTGTTCTACAAACTGAAGTTTCAGATTGAACCTGTTTTTGTGTTTTACATGAAAAGGATATATTATTTTTTGGAAATAAACAATAACTACACTGGTCCCCAATAAAAAGAAATTTATGCAAATTAGCCCAAATCTAGTGTGAACAATTAATTCTGAACTACAGCTAAGAAGCTCTGTTTTTCAATTCTGAAACAGTTTTATTGAGACCCAAAAGTCTGAAAATACAGACACTTATTCATCATGAGAGTTCTAGCAATAAGGACTTTTAACAATTTACCTGAGCAAAGAGATGCTATTACCTTTTTAAACCCAAATAGATCTGTCAATATTTTTGGTTACTTTTGTGCATATAGTTCTGAAAGTTCAGTAAAGTTTCTTGGAAATTACATTTTCTGTATTTTGAAAAACTTGTTTGTAAAGAAAAATGATATTTTCCATCAGGGGAATAACTTCTCAGATTACATCTTGTTTCCTTAAAGTTCACCATTAAAGCCTCTATAGCTGGATGTGGAGTAAACAGATTTCTATTTGTCACACATACATGATAGAAATACTTCTTCTACTGCCAAAATGTGAAGAATTTTTGCTGGGTTGATCCCAGGTTATTTCAACTCTTCTTTTATTCTCTTTGCTTCTTTTATTCTGTAGCTTATAAGTGAATCAAAAGGTTTAAACCCTTTAACTCAGGGATCTTCCCTTCCCATCTCCCTCACCCTCACAGCATCTAGCTTGTTGCTTAGATGTCACTTGATTTAACTTGCTATGGGAAGGAAAAGTCAACAGCAAGTGGCACGTTGGCCTCCCTAGCAACTCATGTTGATTTAGGCTGTAGGATTTAAGAGAATCTGCAGCACAGCCTTGAGTACCCAGCAGTGAGGATTTTGCTGTCCTCAAATCAGTTTGAATGGTATAGTTCCAGATAAGTGACATCTGAAACTAGTTCCCAAATGACTGGGAGTGTTTTGTGCATGAACTCCTTGGGTCCTAAGAGTTTGAATAATTCCTCTTTCCCTGTCTTGTGCTGGCATCTGTTTGAACCAGTACCCTGTCTCATAAAAAGTCAACCAGAAGGCTCTACCAGGCACTAGTGTCAGACGGGAGTGAACCCTGAAGAGCTCTGGTAAATGTTTCAGTGAGGACAGGGGAGAGGAGGCACGTTTTAGTTCTCTAGGGACCTTGGACTTGTGGAAACACAGTGTTGAAATGGGACAGCGACGTAGACAAATTCGTATTTGAAAATCAATTTGAGTGAGCAAGATTAAAAACAAGGAGATGTAAACATGAAAGAGGTAAAGTCTCCATCTTTCTTTAAGGCTGCATAATATTCCATGGTGTACATGTACCACAATTTATTAATCCATTCGTGGATCGATGGGCATTTGGGCTTTTTCCATGACTTAGCAATTATGAATAGGGCTGCAGTAAACATTCTGGTACAAATATCTTTGTTAAGATGTGATTTTTGGTCTTCTGGGTATGTGCCCAGCAGAGGAATTACCGGATTG
>CAUYPK010099564.1:0-11066 GCA_963574355.1 Loris lydekkerianus | reverse complement strand
GCATGGGGCATAATACAGGTGTTATGAAAAGTCAGCACCTGCCCGAGGGACAGGCCTGCACAGGGCTGCATGGGACATACAGGTGTCATGAAAGGCAGCACCTGCCCGAGGGACAGGTCTGCACAGGGCTGCATGGGGCATATAGGTGTCATGAAAAGGCACCTGCCCGAGGGACAGGTCTGCACAGGGCTGCATGGGGCATAATACATGTGTTATGAAAAGGCAGCACCTGCCCGAGGCACAGGCCTGCACAGGGCTGCATGGGGTATACAGGTGTCATGAAAGGCAGCACCTACCCGATGGACAGGTCTGCACAGGGCTGCATGGGGCATACAGGTGTCATGAAAAGGCACCTGCCCGAGGGACAGGCCACCTCACTCCCCAAAGCGGAAGCTTCAAACTCCACATGGAGTTTGGACGAAGTCAAAGGGCAGCCCTGAGGAGGGGTCTCGTTCCAGCTCTTGGCTCTTCTCTTCAGAACAAGGGCCAGTTAATCCCCAAGCCTGAGTCCTACTCATCAGTGCAGGAAGCAGAAACGCCTGCTCCCCTGCTTCTGGGAGTGACAACAAGCCTGGCCCAGGGTGTCTGAGACTGACGCCGGGAAGTTCTCACGCGTCCAGCTCTGTACCATCCTCTCAGCTCGTTCTTTGCTTTTTGCCTTCTCTTTGGGAGCCCTCTGTGAGGCGCACAGTGAGCGTGGACATTTAAGACGGGCTCTGAGCTGGTCAGGACTGCTTGGTTGGCCTCTTGGGTACCACACAGTCACAGTAGCAGGTAATCAAAGAACAAACAGTCCTGCGGTGTTTAGAGTCTCCCTTAGTTACCATCCAAGCCTCTGTTTGAGTTCTTGCATGGCAACCAAAGCAGGAGGGCGAGCAGAGCAGCATCTGGAATAAACCTGGGGTGTAAGGTGGGATTCAGGTACTGGAGAAGGTGCTGGAAGCACAGGGACGTGAGCCGTCCAGCATGCAGGAAACACTCATCCTCCTGCTTCTCCTGGGCGCCCTGTCAGGTAGGAATTCCTCTCTGCTTTAGAACCTTGCTTGGCCCCTGTGGTTTGCTTGGTACCATTGTATGGCAATGTCTCCAAAGAAGAAATTGCCCCTGGGAGGCCTTGTTTAACTGTTGGTTTATCTGCAGTGACAAATGAGGTGAAGTAGCTTCAGGGAGCCCTGGGGGGCCTGGTAGACCCCTACCCTGGAGAAGAGGGATGCCAAAAGAGCCGCAGTCTAATTTTTGTGTAGAGTTCACTTTTTCTCTTGTGTTAACTGGCTTGCACTGGAAGCCTCTCCTAGCCTAGCGTTGGGAAAATAACAACTTTCATAGCAGAACTTTGTATGTCAAGTAAGTCTTTGTGGAGATTCTAGTCTTGAGGCTGGCAAATTATCCTGTGGGGAAACTGAGGCACTGATGGACTATTGTCTTTGTCTTGTGCAAAAAAAAAAAAACAACAACCTTCTGAGAGAAGGGCCAAAGATTCAACCTAGTAATTCTTACATGACCCTTCTTCACTGAAGAGCATCGAGAATCTTCGACGATGTTTTTTATCTTGTTAGCTTGGATTAGTGAAATTGAGCTTTTTAAATTAAATTTTATTTTTGAATATGTAATATATGAATAATGCATGGAATTTAATCATGATAAATTTGCAGATTAGTTTAGGGATAATTTACATCTTTGATGAGTTATATGGTAAAATCCTTACAGACATCCCTAGTACATAGTAAATGCTTAGTAAATGTTGATGGTTATTATTTATGCTGTTGTGTCTTCCTAATCCAAGAACAGAATTCTAGATACTTGCTTGAATTTTAATTTATTTTCTTCAGGAGTATTTTAAAGTTTTCTTCATATATATTTTGTACATTCTGATTGTGGTTACTTCTAGTTCTTTTTATCATTTTACACTCATAAATGGAATCTTTTCTTCCCTTGTAACTTTGAAATGATTATTGTATAATGTATGTACAGTTTGTTTATTAACAAATTAGCTTATTTGTTATGGTTTTTCAGTTGATTCTCATGCATTTTCCAGGTTTAAAAAGAATGAACATTTATATTCTCCCTCTCTGCTGGGCACAATGGCTCATAACTGTAATCCCAGCACTCTGGGAGGCTGAGCTGGGTGGATTGCTTGAGCTCAGGAGTTGGAGACCAGCCCGAGTAAGAGCCAGAACCCATCTCTACTAAAAATAAAAAAAGTATCTGGGTGTAGTGGTGGGTGCCTGTATTTCTAGCTACTTGGGAGGCTGAGGCAAGAGAAACACTGGAAACCAGGCGTTTGAGGTTGCTGTGAGCTATGATGATGCCACAGCACTGTACCCAGGGTGACAGAGTGAGACTCTGTCTCAACAAAACAAAACATATCTATCTATCTATCTATCTATCTATATATATATATATTATCTCTTATTGATAAGATATATATCTCTTATCAAATTGCCAGGCGGGGGGTGGGGGGGACTAACGTAGCCACACACATACCCTTTCCTGCTGCCTCCTCTTTTCCTCCTAAGACAAAGACACAAAGGATCTGAATAGCCCTATCCCCAAGTTCACTGGAGAGGACCCTAACTATTCAAGCTCCTATAGAATTTGCCCATCCCCTTTGAGGCCATATAAAAGGGATCTCTAACTGCCCTTGGGCACAGACACCACCTTTGCACTACCCAGGCAGGTCACCCTCCCTTTTCAATAAACCTGGGCTGAACATCTCCCGATCAGGTCTTATCTCTGGGCGCCACTGCTGGCACCTTTCAAGGCCTATACTTTCCAAGCATTGTTAAATAATGATAAGAATATACATTTCTGACTTGTTTCCCATTGTAAACTAAAAATAAAATCTTAAATCCCCCACTAATGGAGTAGAACCCTCTTGGCAGGAAAAATCTTAAAACTGAGTTCCCAGCCATCAAGGGAAGGGAGGTCAGACAAACATTATACCCCCTCCTCTTTTGAAGTTCAGACTAATTGCAAACTGGAGCCAAGGCCACGCAAGGCAAAGGTTAAAACATGCCTTCAGGCCATCCATTTGCTTAAAGATCACTTTGAGTATAATATTGTGGCTTCTTCTCTGATGAACAGACCCCCTTATTTTAACTCAAGCATTCCTTTCTACCGACTCCAAATCTTTAGACAAAGCTTTATTTTTTTATCCAATCACAAGTCAAAGAATCTTTGAACCCACCTATAACCTGTAAACTCTCCACCCTTGGAGATGCCCTGCCTTTTCAGGCCAAATCAATGTGTACCTTCTGTGTAGTGATTTATGATTTTACCTGTAATTTCTGTCTTCCTAAAATGTATAAAACCAAACTGTACCCTGACCACCTCAAGATTCTTACCCAAATCTTCTTAAGTATGGCTCCCTGGGCCATTGGTCACTTACATTCTGTTAAGAATAAACCTCTTTAAATTATTTTACAAAGTTTGAGTTTTTCCTTTAGCTCCATTAAGCATGATGGTAGTGTTTGGTGTGAGAGAGAAATGTTTTATATGTTAAACAGGCAGCAGCTTTTATTCTAAGTCAAAATGGATTTTTCAATAAAATGATTTTTCAAGATTTATGGAAAAACCATTTAATTTTCCTCTTTGGTCTGCTAATTAGATAAATAAATAATTTGGTTTCCTAATATGGAGCTCTCTTTCATCTTGGACTTTCAGACTTTGCAGGAGGAACTGTCAATGTGAAATGGGCCTTGAGCAGTTCAGACCCACACTTGAGATAAACATTTGAGATTTTCCCCATAAATATGGCGTTTTATGACCATAATCATTTGAGTTGCAATGATGTTTTTGTCACTGGGGAAAGTGTAAGGTTAGGAAAAACCACATTTCTCATACTGAACACTATCATTTGGAATTTTATCATTAGGTATGTGAAAGGAACGGATCAAGAGTTTGCAAGAAATACATGAGATTTCTTATTTAAAACAAACAAGCAAGAAACCACATTCAGGGCAGTGCCTGTGGCTCAGTGGGTGGGGCGCCTGCCCCATATACTGAGGGTGGTGGGTTTGGACCCAGCCCTGGCCAAACTGCAATAAAGAAATGACTGGGTGTTGGGGCGGGCACCTGTGGTCCCAGCTGCTTGGGAGGCTGAGGCAAGAGAATCACCTGGGCCCAGGAGTTGGAGGTTGCTGTGAGCTGTGTGATGTCACAGCACTCTACCAAGGGTGATGGAGTGAGACTCTGTCTCCCTAAAAAAAAACAAAACCAAAAACCACATACAATCAAATTTCTACTTTCTCAAGACCGTGCACTGCACCATGTCTTTGCTTCCCGAGGTCAAATCCTATTTTTTGGAAGGCCTACTGCGATGCAGAGTGTTTCTCTGGCACCCTCTTTTGTGAGTCTGAGAAGCTGATCATTTACCCTCACCGTCCAACACCAGGTTTACAGAGGATTTTCCTGGGGGCAGCCAAACCATCACTTGCCTTCAGGGTATTGGAAACAGACCTCACCACAATAATCTTAGATAAAGTATCATAGTATCCTCTTTCCTTTCATTTGGTCTAACTCCTCTGCGTCCTTCAAGGCCTACCTCTAGCCCCACCTCCCCCATGGAGCCTTCCTGGATTGATCTAGATCTTGATAAGCTCTCTTCCTGTTGCACTGTGGAGTTCCTCTGCCTATACGTGGACTGAATGTCATGAGCTTACTTAGTTCAATGCCCACGAGCTTACTTAGTTCAATGCCCAAAAATGTGCTCAGCCAAAAGTAGCAATAGTTACCACACCATAATTCATCTGTTAAGTGTCTGTTCTATCTCCTCAACTAGAAGGTCAGCCCTGCATTAGCAGGCTTCACATCTCCTATGACTTACTCTCTTATCCCCAAGTGCCACATACATAGACGGTATCCCATAAATGTTTGTGTTTGTTGATCATCATCCTTCCTTTTTGAGTCTGATGGGTTCTCTCCACTGTAGCAGCCTGTATAACTTATGGCAAGGAGGAGTGAGAGTTATAAGAACACCTGTATAGGTCGGTAATGTAACACCCTGGTGATAAGGGCATGGGGAGGGATTTGGTTCTCCTAACAAACTAGAGAGCTGGGGAGATGAGAGCCTCAGTGATTGGCAGTTTCTGTTAAGAGCCATGGAAGTGTGTCTATAAGAGGCTGGAGGAGAAGGCAGTTGGATTGCACGTATTCTATCACAGACCCACTTGCTCTGACTTGGTCCTTCGCCTGCCTGCAGAAAACCTGCATAGCATCTCTGTACAGAAGACTGCTAAAGACAGCTGAGATGTATTCTTTTTTTTTTTTTTTTTGCAGTTTTTTGGCAGGGGCTGGGCTTGAACCTGCCACCCCCGGTTTTTGGGGCTGGCGCCCTGCTCCTTGAGCCACAGGTGCCGCCCAAGATGTATTCTTCTTACTAAGACTGCTTTACTCCCTCAAATACTATCTTTCTTTCTCTCTCTCCCTTCTGCTAAAGCAAATAGCTCTCAGGCACCTAAGAGCAATTGTTTCCAATAAAGTAGCCTAGCAATCCGCTTCTGGAACATAGATAAGCCAGGGACCAGAGACCTGGCCAGTCCCAGGCCCCGACAAGTGGCAACCACAGAGGGGCCCCAACACCCCACCCTACATTTACTGATACTCTCCAAATGCAGAGCTTTAGATCTTCTTCCTGCTTAGTATAGGCACTGAAATTAGCTTCCAGCTTTCCACTTTGTATGAAGATGGGGAAAATGAGTTTCTCTTTGTAAAGGTAGAGTGTCCATTCCAACAATGGCTCACAAAGGAAGGCCTCACAAGAACATAAACTGGACCAAACTCCTAACTGTACCAGTGGAAAGAGTTGAGACAAAATAGTCTTCTGGCTCCATCAGTATCAACGGATCCTGTGTGATTCCCAGAAGATGCAGAACCTGGCTAAGGTATATTTAAGTCCTCTGTATACAGAAGCCGTCTGTTTTGAGAAAGCCTCCAGGAACTAGCTTTTGTATTCTTCTCATGGAAATGAAAAACGCCAGAGTGTTTAATGAAAGAGGGGTTCCTTGGGAACTGGAAGATCCACAGGCATGTTAAGAGGTACCAAGCCCACCAACCTGAGGTTTGTCCATGAGTGCTGGGACAGAGGCTATCACTGGTTTCTCCGGGAAGTCTCCCAAGCCTGTTATCTGGGCCTGGTCCTCTGCTAGGCAGTTCTGAGAAGTCAAAAAGATGCCTTATACTCAGTGTCTTATGGTCCTTGGCAAATAGATATAACTGCTTCTTAATGCTCTCATTATTTGAAAAGGCCAGGCACGGTGGCTCATGCTTATAATCCTAGCATTGTGAGAGGCTGAGGCGGGATGATGCCTTGAGCTCAGGAGTTCAGGACTAGCCTGAACAAGAGTGAGACCCTGTCTCTATAAAAAATAGAAAAATTAGCTAGACATGGTGGTGGGTGCCTTTAGTCCCAGCTACTCCAGAGACTGAGACAGGAGGACCATCTGAGCCGAGGAGTTTGACGTTGCTGTGAGCTAGGCTGACAGCACGGTACTCTAGCCTGGGCAACAGTGAGACTGTTTCTAAAAAAAAGGCGGGAAAGATGTGGTTCATTTCCAGAAACTCTTTCTGTTGGCCAATTAGTCCCATATATAGGGTTCAAAGAATATTTCTGCTCTTTCTATCTTGTTACTTTCCTGTTGAGAACTGACCTCAGAAGAGCAAAAGACAGCCCCCCTCTCAGCGTTCCCTCCTTTTCCTTTTCACAGCAACATGGTTGACTTTCTCTCACTTCCAGCTAAAACGATAACTCTGTCATCGCAATCTATCCTTTGTCACCTCCTTGGAAATGGAAGAGGTTTGTAAAAACCAGCCCAGTATGAGCTCCAAGACAGACACATCTTTTTCTTGCTAATTATAACTTAGTGTGATGTATAGATGGAATCGCTGGGAGAGTCACCTTCTTTTTTCCTGTGTCCTATGAAGGGCTCCCTTCTACTGCTAGTTTTGCCTGGCATGGACTGGCACCCCCCAAAACCTGTGGGTGAGCATCCCATTTAGGAAGGTATACATGTAGAAATTAAAGAAATAGGTAAGATACTGCACGCAATGAATGATAATACTTTATGGTTTATCAAGTGTATGCATTTTCTCATGTAGTTTCTATGCTATGAGAGGGAGTTTCAGTAGGCTTGGTATTAACCAAAGGCATCTTGCTAAAGTTCTCATATGAAACACGCTGATTGACAGCGTTGCTGTGTAACCATGGTCTGAGAAGTTTCTGAGTTGTTTGTACCAGCTTGTAGGCATTTTGTATTGATCACAGTGAGACTGATGATTTGCACCTAGTCTCCAAGTGCACCTCAGTGGTCCTTGCTGTTGAGGCTGGTTATGTAGCAAGAATGTGCCTATAGGGTGGCTCCTGTGGCTCAAAGGAGTAGGGCGTGGGCCCCATATGCCGGAGGTGGCAGGTTCAAGCCCAGCCCCAGACAAAAACTACAAAAAAAAAAGAATGTGCCTATAGCAAAAGAGAGAAAGAAGAAAACAATTTTCCAACAGACATTGCAAGGTATTTGTGCATACATTGGTGGTTCCTGATCCTGCTGTTCTTTAGAGAAAAACAGGACAACGGGGCTTGCACCTGTCTGCAGTGCTCTTGCTATGAGGCAGCCTTCAGTTGTGACACATATCCTTTAATTTGTTTCTATATTATATCTTTTTCTATAATAAAACTGTAGATTTGTAAGCCTTGTCATTTAGGTCCTATGAGTCTTCTTTGGCGATGGAACTCCATTTACCAGCCACTGTTAGTGCAGCACCATGGCTCTCAGAGATGGAGTTGACAGGGACCCCCCCGAGGTTAGGGTTAGCAATGGCAAAGCCACAGCCAGAAGCAAGGGCTCTAATGCCAAATGCCTTGCTCTTTTTACAACACTCTGATTTCTTTCATTACTGTTTTGATGAGGTGCTAGAGAGAATGAAGAGGTATTGGGTGATGTTTCAGGTGGATCCTGTTTGTGTACTGAAAGCAGTGCTATAAGGTAGATCAGATGGCATCACCCCACAATCTGTACCACATCACCACGTTCAGAGTCAGAGGCCCAATGTGGCCAGCTTCCTCCCCGAGATTCCAGAGAGAAAGGCCCCATTGGTTCCATGACTGGAAAGGTAGTGATTTAAAGGAAATAAGTGAGCACATCATGCATCCAAGTGGGCTTGGTGACTGATAATAAATCTTTTGCTTGCTTTTTCTTTTTCAAAGTGTATGCTCCAAGCAATTCTAATTTAATTCTTAATTAAGATGCATGTGTAAGTCAAATTTGATTAAAGCCTCCTTCTTGTTCTCTAGCACTCAGACCACCAAAGAAAGCCTGGAAGACCAGCTTTGGAAGGAAATCACACGATGTGTTAGGGAGAGCCACGCTGGGCCTCTAGCCTCGCCTCTGTTACTAATCAGCTGGGTGCCTTTGGGCACATCACTCAAACTTATTTGTGTGGCAAATGGGTTGAACATTTTTTGAATATTGTATTTTATTAATTGCTATTTTTTAGGGTGTGGCCCTAGCTACTTATTATCTATTACTATTACTACTCTTACTTCTACTTTTATAATAACAAGGGAGCTGGAGGAACAAGGTACTGAACTAACGTCAGGAGAGGACGCTTTGGCTGCCATTTTTATTTCCAGGATGTCTGCTTTGAAGTTTTTAAGATTCAGTAGCATAGCTCTGGCACACCTGGCTTCTACCCTGGGAAGAGAGGCCTCCCAGAAGAAGCATAGACCATTTCTAGGAAGACTTTTAGAAAGATGCAGAAAGGGTATCTCCAGAGACAGTGTGGCTTCAGCCATAGATGGAGCAGGCAGTTCCCAATGCCGTTTTCTTGAGGGGCACTGGATATATTCACTTCTTCCAAAATATCTCCCCCCTAAACGACCATTCAAGAATGCAGCATGGAGCTGTTCTAGGAGTCAGATGCCTTGGGTTGGAATGCTAGATCTTTCATGGAATTAGTGTCCACGACCCAGGCCTTATCAAAGTTATGATCAGTTCTACAAATCAATAGATCACTCCCAGTAGAGCAAACCAGGAGCTGTCAGCAGGCCATGTTTGGGGAGCACAGCTTCTCTAAACTCCCCAGTTTCCCAAATGGGATGCACTGAGGTTGGGGGCCACAGCAATCTGTCCATTCAGGGTGAGGCTGTGGAGCTTAGTGAGCCTCTCATAACCAAGGCCACATCAAGTTCATAAGCCAGCACAATTCTTTACATTGTTCCTAAAACAGCCTCTTACATCATCGAGATCTGACATCTGGGTAGAAGGTCCAATTACTTGGCAGCTCCCAGAGCCATGTAGCTGCAATGTCCCAGGTCCTAGAACAACTATGATGCCTCAGACGTCACGGTCGTGTGACTGTCTGTACACAGCAGGTGTGTGCATTCTGTTTCCTGAAAGATCCGGATGCAGCCAGCTAGGGCCCGCCATGGCCACTGGCTGCATGTGTGATCTCAGGTGTGTGACATGGTGACAGCAACACCTACATTGTAGGATTGTGCTGGGAGTGAGTGGGATGAAGCAGCTAGGTGGACTTTAGTCTGTTCATTTGGACTGGGCACATCTCTATCTTGGGCTACTCTTGAGAAAAACACAGAAACTTCTATCTTTATCTTTGCTTCTTGACTGGAGGGGCACAAGTCCCTGAGCAAGGCAGGGGAGCAAGGGGAATACTATGGGGGGGAAGGTGGGTCCTGTGTGTATGGCTGTCCAGTGAGGAAAGGCTCTGCGAACAGTGCAGGTGTGTCCTGGTGACTGTGACTTGTGAGGGAAGTATGCCTGTGACACCCAACCCATCAAAGCCATGGGTTATTTTGCTCATTCTGAAGAACTATTTGGAGGAGTTTTTGTCTCTAAATATACCAACCATACTGTTGTGCTTCTGGTTTTATTTATTTATTATTTATTTATTTAGAGACAGAGTCTTACTCTGTTACCCTGCGTAGAATGCTGTGGCATCATCATAGCTCACAGCAACCTCAATCTCTTGGGTTCAGGAGATCCTCCTGCCTCAGCCTTCCCAGAAGCTGGGAGTACAAGTGCCCACCACAATGCCCAGCTAGTTTTTCTATTTTTAGTAGAGACAGAGTCTCCCTCTTGCTCAGGCTGGTCTTGAATTCCTGAGCTCAAATGATCCACCCGCTTTGGCCTCCCAGAGTACTAGGATTATAGGTGTGAGTCACCTCGCCCAGCCTGTGGTTTTTAATCATAAGAATGCTACAATATTAAAGTCAATTTAAGCAATTTTTAAAAAATCTATTCCTATTCAAATGGCCCTAAACTTCAGCTGTTTTAGTATTTCTGAGTCCTTGCACAGTCCTCATCTATAAAACCTGATAATTCTGCAAGCAGCAATAACTTATGCATTATGCATCTTAGTCTTTAAACGAAATAAGGTGATTTTAGATTTATAAATGCTTGTATCAGTGAATGTGCTTGTATTTCAATTTCCCCCACATTTCCATGTACTTTTATGCACTTTCTGCTTAACCAAAATAAAAGCATCCTTTTACAATGGCTTGTTTCTAGAAATTTTATGCCTTTCAGTAGGACAGACACACACTTTCCCTCTGCTGTCTCTGTCCCCACTTTTGTCTCTTACTTTTCTAGGTTTTTTTATTTTTTTATTTTTTATTTTTTTTAGCAGGAACTCAACTTTATTGCGTCAAGCAGCCGCTTATATAGAGCATGGGGAAGGGGCGGGGAAAGGAGGCGGGGGATGAGGTGCGTGACAGGATTGGACCAATGGCATAGTACCACCTTGGCTGTATCTAGGTAGAGGCAGTTTCAGGCCGGGCCTTGCTGAGTCATTTCTACGCAGAAGTAGCTCAATGGATCTACTTCTAGTCAGGCTCTGGAAGTTGCACTAGGCCTCAGGCACATGGCAGGGCCCAACAATTCCCTCTTTTGTTTTTTATATGGCAGATAAACATAGCTCCTGTCTTAGGTTGCCTGCTCTTGCAGTTTCAGTCTTACCCGTCACAGGGATACAAACATCAATGGTTTGGTCCCTGTCTTAGGTTGACTGAATGCAGAGTGATCTTACCCGTCTTTGGGTACTATGAATGTAATCCACCA
>CAUYPK010099556.1:0-40606 GCA_963574355.1 Loris lydekkerianus | reverse complement strand
AAAGGGAACACTTCTTCACTGCTGGTGGGAATGCAAATTAATACATTAAAGTTCAACTTAATTAACTCTTTTCTGTGACCATTTGTGTGTATCTTATACTCCATACTCTAACTCATTCCACAAAGCAAGTGAATTCTTGCTTTTTCTTAAACCCAAAAGTATGTTCTCACTTTTCTTTGTTTATTTTATCAGGAATACTAATTTCCCACATGTGTCTCCCTGTGACCTACCTTGACCACCCAATAGAATATTTCATTTTCTTACCATTCTCCACCCACAATGCATGTTCTTGGTCAACTTTTTCTTTCTTTTCTTTCTTTCTTTCTTTCTTTTTTTTTTTTTGAGACGGAGTCTCACTTGGTCACCCTTGGTAGAGTGCTGTGGCATCTTAGCTCAAGGCAACCTCAAACTCTTGGGTTCAAGTGATCCTCTTGCCTCAGCCTCCCAAGTAGCTGGGACTGCAGGCACCTGCCACAATGCTTGATTATTTTTTAGAGACGGGGATCTCTCTCTGGATTGGGCTGGTCTTAAACCTGTAAGCTCAGGGGATATACCCGCCTTGGCCTACCAAGTGCTGGGATTACAGGCGTGAGCCATTGTATCCAATTCTCAACTTTTTCTTTTTATTCACTTTCTAACACACAACACATTTCACTTATCATTTTCAGTATTTATTTTCTACATACACTGCTACAGTGTAAGCTCTTTTAGTGCCAGAGTTTGTCTGCTTTGGTTCCTGAGCAGTGATAGTCACTTTTCCCCACTCAGAATGTTCTCTAGTCAGGGCACGCTGACCAGCGGCCTTTCCTCCTGTCAAGTGAAAGGAGTTTGACTCCAGGTGCAGATTCAGTTCACCCAGTTGATGGGGACTAATTATCTACTGATAGCCCTTGCCAGACTGAACTTTCTCACAACCCACTTACCTCCAAATTTCCACTCTGACACTTAACACATCTGTCACTGTGTCATGAAGAATGATGAAAATGTTTATATGTCTAATATTATTAATTCTTTCTTAAAGTTGGAATATTCTCTTGGTAATGGTATGTGCTTTCAATACACACTTATACTTTATGCTTATTTTTTAGTTCAAATTTTACAGTCATATTTATATACATGACCTGTATTAAAAATAGTCTCTTGATATTAATTCTAAACTCTGCCTTTTGAGTATATTAACTTTTCTGAATAAGTGTTTGAAAGATTAACCATGGACTCAAGTTGCCTATATATAGATATATTTAATGATCTGAGTAGGAGCTAAACACCATATTTTCTATAAGACTACATGAATGATGAATAATGCTCAAAACAAAGTTTTTTTCTTGAAACTTTAAACAGTTTTAGAAATAAACTAATTTTGGTTTTTGATTACTAAAATATATATTCACTATTTACTTGGCTGTAGCCTTAATTGTACATAAAGTAAAAGGCTATGGAGTTGTATCATTGTATTATAGGAGCTAAATAAGAAATTGTGTTTTCTCTCAATCTGTGGCCCATCTGCAAGGGCCCTAAGGTTACATATGAGAATCAATGTCACAGAGCAGCAGGCTTTGCCTCCTTCTAACTGACATGGGCATTGGATGTTGTTCACAAGCATAACAAATCTTATTAGTAATGGTAGCTCATATCAGGCTCACAAAAAGGAAAGATAGGTCTCACTTTTATGCACATTTTTTTCTTTTCTAACTATAATCCCACCCCTTTGACTTTCCCTAAATTCTGGCCCTCTGTAACAACACAATGGTTGCAAAACAGGGCCATACAATTTTGAGGAGAAAATCTATAAAAGTGGGCTGATGAGAGTAATTATTATCCCTTACTTACTTTGATTGGAAAAATGCCCCAAATTTCTGTAGAAATTTAACATCTTCTACAGAAGAGAAAATATCTCTGGAAAGATCAGATGGTCCAGGGTCCTTGAGGTAGTAACAAGTGGACCCTGACACAAACTAACCTGGACTTCTTTTAACTTCCAACCCAAGGCCACCAAATCAAAGTTAGACTAGATGATTTCTGAAGTATCCTTTTGAATAAAAACAACAACATGATTTCCCTCTTATTCTAGTCATGGTCTAGTCATGCAGAGATAAAAGTGGGCATGGTATGTATGAATGTGTAAATATTAACAGGTGGCAAAAACATTTCATGTCATCATTTGGCATGAATTTTGTAACCTTACTCAAAAGAGAATTGGTTTGGGCTCGTTATCACATCTGATACTTGGTAATCTAGTCACAAATAACTAAATAAAAATCTTTAACTAATTTCATTTCTTTTTCTGGAGATATGTCTAAATAATAGACATGTTCTAAGGAAAAATAAAAAATTACATCCAACAATTTCTGAATAAAATGCAACTGTTTATAATAGGCTATTCTGTCAGGGCTGGATTACTTATCAATGTTCGTGTAAATAGCCTGGCTGTCTTGTAAATGTGCATGATCATATAAAAGAAGAATAAGCAAGAAAATAACCAAGGTCAAAGTGAATTCATTGCTTCTATGCCCAAAGAAATATTAATATTCTCTCAATGGTGCATGTGTAGAAACAATGCACACGTAACTTTAAAGATCACACTTTAAAACTAGTTGGTTGATTTCACCATGTTATAGACAAGTGAAGAGGAATGTCTTTGCTAAATGAGTTTGTGTAGGTAACATTCTCAGCCCTATTACACAGGTTTTCTTAATTCCAGTCGAATTTTTTCTCTATTATCATTATGATTGATAATTTTTAACATGTGAAGGCAAATGTTTAGTGTTTATAGTAATTATTTTGCTAAGTAATTACAATACGGTACTCCCTTATGAAAAAGTTTATCTTCAACATTGTAAATATCATACCCCCTAGACTAATTAGGACATCAATACAGTTTAGTCAATTGACTCCCGAACAATGGAATGCAGAGAAGAAGACTGCATCCCAACATCATTCATTTTTCTTTTTTCCTTCTCTGAGACAAGTTCTCTTGGCTGAAAATATTTAACATTTATTAAAAAGCACAATGAAACAAAACAAAGTAAAAATCTTACATGGGAGGAAGTTAAATAAGCATGTAATCTCTTTAAACGTAAGAGGATTTTTTCCCCGTTGTGTCAGACTCCTAAGTACATGCCAGTTGCACAGAGAAGCACTAGGCTGTTTCATGGCTATTAGCAACTAGTATTGATACTAGATGGCTATTGCAACTAAATACACACGCAACCTGCTGTATATTTCAAAGGTTGAGTTCAAATTAAGTTGCTGTTTTATTTGGATTAGAAATTTTTCTATCATTCTTTCTATCAATATAGAAGATCTTTCTATTTCACATTTTAAATCCTTAATTGGTTTTAATAGTCCCATTGGTTAAGAGAAAATTAAGCTATTTTTCCAGGTGAATGTGAATGTCCTTTTATATATTGAAACACAATGAAATTTTCTCTGGTTAATGGACCTGGTAATTTATGATAAAATGTATGGAAAAATGTATCTGTATCTACAAATGGGAAAAATGTGTATGTGCTCCACAGCACAGCTCAGGAAATAAATTGCTTGTTTAAAACGTACTGGTAATTCAAAAATCTGATTTGGGGGTAACTGCTTGTCATATAGTAAGATTCAAAAAATGTTTACCATTTTGATTATGTGCCTGTATTCCCCCCAAGCCAACTTCCCAAGACTGAATTTCTAAAAAATTACACTAGGTGGATTTCACTTTCATTTTGCTCATATTTTGTAATCACTGCTACAGGGCAGGATAAGAAGACACAAAACTCTTAATGTCACTAAAATGGTTAGAAATTTTAGAGCACAAAAAACTGATAAATATTACCTTATTCTCAATTTTTTACCACCACCTGGTCAGACTGATAGTCTCAGCCTTGTACTCCACAGTTTCTTTGGTCTTACACTGGTAGTACATCTAGTATATGTATGTGGACCTGTTTCCTTGACAAGACTTAAACTTAATGAGGTCAAAGCACATATGTTATCATTTCTCATAACCTACGATGCAGTAAAACTCTTGATGGACATTTTGATGGGCAAAATAATGTGTGCATTAAACTTAATGGCTTTTTGTTTATTATTTATATTTTGGTAGGTTTAGGGGCATAAATGGTTTTGGTTTCATAGATGGATTGTGTAGTGGTGATGTCCAGGTTTTTAGAGTACTTGTCACCTAGATAGTGGTAATGGCTTCTAACGAAACTGCAGAACTATAATCTAAATAGCAAATTAGCATAAATTAGTTTAGTTTAGATTTTCTTTCTTTCAGTGATGCAAAAGATATAGTTGAATATGCAAATACTAGTCAGCAAATGTTGGTTGTCATTTGGGGTCACCAGAATAAACAGGGCATACTCTTACCTTTGAAAGCTTTTGTTTTATTAGTAATAGCAACTGTCATTTCATGTGCACCTCAAATATACAGTGTCTTTCCTGGGGATAGTGGGCTAAGCTAGTAAGAGTGCACAACTCCAACTCCTGCCATGCACAATACCAAATATAAACATCAGGCACAAAATAATAATTAAAGTTGAAAAACAAACAAGAAAAAAATTAAACCATCTCCCAAGTAACAATACAGAGAAGAAGATTCCAACTAGAGCAGATGCCATCCCTGGGGTACCCTCGGGGAGGGGATCCATTGAAGATTGAACACAACTATGTTCACATGGGGAGAGGGGGGGAGGGAAACGCGTCTGGGTAACTCTCATCCATCATGCACAGTGTGAGGGTACACAGCACAGACACTGGTGAAGTGCTCAGCTACAACTTGAACTTTCCCTTAGAAATGCAAACAATGTAACCTAATCATTTGTACCCTCATATCAATCTGAAATTTAAAAAAATGCAGTGGCTAGGGCGGTGTATTTAATGTATATGGGGACAAAAGGCAGAGCCTTGCACCAGTTAGAATCGGCATACAGTAACTGAGCTTCTGTACAAAATACAGCTATTTGAAAAATTGCTCAATACATAAAAAGATAATTAGAAAATCTCCATCTTTCAACCCAGGGAAGCCACTAGGTGGGCTGCTGTCTGCTCAGACCCAGTATTTGCCATGGAAAGAAGGAATAGGAATTAAAAATGGAAAATCATAAAACTGTGTCATATACTGAGATCCTTCCCAAATTCATGCTTCTCACAGTATGTAGGCACCTAACCAATGACATACTAATTACTAATTCGTTAATACTAAATATATTAATTACTATTAAATAATACTATTAAAAAGATTGCTAATATACCATTAGAAGCAAGCAACCCATGACCCAAGGATATTCTGTCCCCCACTAATAGGCACATAAAACCAAGCTAGATAAAAGACCACAACAGAAAATGTTATACCACTGAGGAAACTTAACTTGATTATTCAATCGGATATTTCCATAACTGAATGTTCATCACTTATTTTGCTTCTTATAATCAAAAGACCTCAAAGATTTGTTTTAATGGTGAACAAAATTAAGTATTTAATATGATGAATAGAGTTGAAAAAACAAAATCCACAAAGTGCATCCCTGCTTAACCATAACTGCTGAATTTTGCTATAAAATAGAAATTAAAAGTGTCATTAATTTAGTTTAATTAATTGTGCCTTATCACATTTTAAAAACAAATATGCAATAAGCATGATGACTGCTAAGGCATTGATTTTATAGCTTATCAAATACTTTACAGGATTTATAAGGGTAATTTCAATTGCTATATAACTATGTTTAAAACTGTGCTTTTTAATCAAATAAAACATATGTTGACATGGTCTTTACTGAAGTGACAGAATTAAGAATATATGTATTTTTTCATGTTGTGCTACCATTGTCTCATGTATTTCTGGAAACTTTTTTTATCCATTTCAGAAACTGTATCAGCTTATTTTTCTGTAAGCCTAACTTATCTTTACAATTTGTTATTTAATGTGGGGACAAATGACAAAATTTCCTGTTCAATTTATGCCATTTTACTCAGTTTAGGATTTTTATTGTTGCTTTTGATGCTTGTTTTCCCACATACTTGCTTAGCCATTAATTTTGCCTGTTTTAGAGTTGGTTATTTTAATTAAAGCAGCATGTCTCTGCATTTCAGAAAGATAGAGTATCTGCTAGGATTTAAATTAGCAATCTGCAAATCCATCATAAATCTGACTCAATTTCATTTGTATGTTTCCAGCCTGCTCAAGGGCAGTATGTGAAGTAAGTCAATATCATGCGTGTAATTGACTGATTGCTGTTAATTTGAAATATGTGAATTTGAGAGCTGCCTGGATATAAATTCATTCATGTGCCATCCTTCACTTGTACTGATCAAGCTACTGGCACATCATTAATAGGATATTTGCTTTGCCTTGTTTTTTAGTGGTCATGATGAATTTGGGTTGATCTATTCCACATATGGCAATTTTTCCCTGTGACTAATGGGTCATATCTGGCAGGGCAGGCTTACAGATATTATCCTTACTCACAATGGAAGGTGAAAAAACAACAGCAACAAAAATCTATAAGGTTGGCTTCATTTACTAGAATCAAACAAGGATGAATTTATTATGAAGATACAATCTAGTCAAAAAGTTGGAAATATTCTGGGGAACTTTTTCACCAAACAAAGATTGAATTCACAAGATTCCTATGTCTGATCAGCATTACACCAAGTTACCTGTAATCGGTGATGCCAAATAAAGGTGTCAGTAAAATAGGGATGACTTAGAAAAAAATTAATGGAACAATACACAATGCTATTGTATAAGTTACAGGGCTGTTGTTGCTCAGTTCCAACCTCATTTCTTACCCTTCTGCACTCTTTTTTGCAAGCTGGAACTGAAATTCTCTCTCGCTCTCTCTTTTTTTTTTTTTTTTTTTGGTAGAGACAGATGAGAGGAAAAGTATAGTAGGATAAGAAAAGAAGGGACTTCCTATTGTCTGTTTGCTTGCTGTATTTACTAGCACAGAAAGCTTCCCACAGCCCTGCACTTCTTACCCCAGTCCCCGGCATCATTAACTAATCCTAGAACCAGTTTCAGTTAACTCTTTCACAGGTACCAGCACCAGCCATGCAGAATCTGCTTTCCTGAGGATTAGCTGTCAACCCATCCCATGAGGCCCTTGTCAAGAATCTAGATACTTGCACATCTCCGTTGTTTCTCCAACTGGATAGATAGGTAGTGAGTGTCTCCTTCCTTCAATTATTACTATTTTGTTATCTCCTTTTTCTGTTGTTTAATCCTTTAAAGGTCTGTTTAATCAATCTCCTAGGACATCAAATTCTCTGATTATTTAGATAGATATTGCAATAAAGGAAAGTTAATTTTCCTGGAGATTAGGTAATTGTAATTAAAAAATTGAGTATAATTTTTCAATCCATAATCTACCTTTGCAATATCAATCAACTTAATTCCATTATCTGCTTAAACCCATCCCATTCTTTGGTTACTGACAAATTGAAGAAAGGGGGGGGCATACTTTAAGTGCAAGAACTCAAATGACAATGGGGAGTATGTGGTTTTGCCTTTGACTGTTTTAGTTTTGCTCTGATCTGTGACCATTGGGGAACTTATTCCTCTCTCCTCTACCTGCCTCCAAACACATACAAATGAGCCACGCAATTCTGGTTTATTGATCACAGAAGTACATGACCCCTAATTTTTATAAAATATAGTTTCACTATAAACATTAGGGGCATAATTAGAATTCACAGTTTACAATTTTTTAATTGTTGGTTCCATTTAGGAAGTTAGCATGGATATTTAAAACAAACTTACATGTAACCAAAATTAAAATTATGACCTATTTCAATTGTTTTTATGGGGACATAGGAAGCTTACTATTGTCCCACTAATTTAATTTATTTTCTGAAAATTCAGTCAATATATTTTTATTATGTTTGCCTCATATGTTCAGCAGTGTGGCAGATATTGGGGATGGACAGTTAAGGATAATTTTGCCATCAAGGAATTTCCATGAGAGGCAAGAGATGGGCGACCAGAGAAGGACCCTGCCAGAGAAGGACCCTACAACTTAAAAAAGCTGCTATACTGATGAGCATAGGATGCTATGGAAATGTAGGTGAATGGAGTCTAGCTACACTAGAAAGGAGGAAAAGCTTATGAGACGGTATAAGAAAATGAGAAAAAAGGAAGAAAAACATTAAAACACAAAAAAAGGACAAAATGTTTAAAACTTTGTTTCTTTAGGAGAAAGAATTTATTTGAGGAACCTCTGAGTTAAGACAATAGGCAGGATCCAATCGATGCTTGTACATCGAGCTAACCTCCATTTCTTGCTTTATATCCTGTTGAAGAATGAAAGCATGATAAAGTTACGATTGACTTAATCAGAGACTTCCTAAACTTATTTTTTGGCCCATTATAGTGGTAACTTATGACTTGTAATAATTTCTGCTTTGATTTAGAAAGCATTCAACTACTAACATTTAACAGTAACTCACATATTGTAAATGTGATAGTAAATAACTTTTACCCTAAAATGTCACTACAGTTATAAATCTTCATTATAAATCTGTTTGGCAACCAATAGTAATTGTAGATGTGTAGAAATCAATTGATAAATTTGAAGAATACAATTATTAGAAATATTTATAATTGATTTTTTTCAAATATTATGTGTTGAGTAGTCAGAAGTCAGTTGTGTAGAATATGGGATATCTATTTTAGTTTCTTTTGTTTATAATGCCTGCAGTAAACCTTGTTTATTGAGTGTCATATGCACTGAACAATGGGGAAACATAATCTCACCAGTAATAGTAGCTCAATTTAATCCCCAAATCATTCAAACTCTTTTAGTTTAAAACTCAGTCTTAAAGGTTGAAGTTTATACTATCCTTTCTTTTCATTTCCAAGTTGCTCCCATGGATATTCCTTTTCCTTCATGATGTGGAGGTAGAGACTAACCACAAACACAATTAATACATCTGTGCGCAAATGGTGCATGTGTGTGTGTGTATGTGTGTGTGTGTTTGTGTCTTATCTGTGCCCTTTGTCAGGTGTTGACTTCAATCCGTGTTAAGAGTTTAGCAGTCCAGAGGAAAAAATGCTTTTTGTTTCCATCTAGTAGAACTGAGAATTTTTTGTTTATTTTTTCTAAAATCCTAGATAAACTTATTTGATTGTTCAAACTGTGAATCTATCACTGGTACAGATAATGAAGGAGCTACCACTTTTGGGGTTGGCAAACCATCTAGGGGAGAATGAGTCGTGGGCATTCATCACAACAGCATCCACTATTAAAAAAAAAAAAAAAGGCATACTTTAGAGATATTGTGAGTTCAGTTTCACATCACCACAATCAAGTGAATATTGCAATAAAGCAAGCCACGTGTTTTTATTTTTGGTTTCCCAGTGCATATAAATGTTATGTTTACACTGAACTATAGTCTTTTTTGTTTTCTTTTTTAGACAGAATCTCACTCTGTTGTCCAGGCTACAGTGCCTCAGTGTCTGACATCAGTCTAGCTTCCTGCAACCTCAAACATGTAGGGGCAAGTGATCCTCCTGCGTCTTGAGTAGATGGTACTACACACTCCTGTCACAACACCCACCTAATTTTTTCGTTACTAGAGATGGAGTCTTGCTTTTGCTCATGCTGGTCTCAAACTCCTGAGTCACTCTCTTTTTGCTGGTGGAGGGTCTTTCCTCAATGTTAGTGGCTGCTGAGTGTGGCAGGAGTTGCTGAAGGATGAATAAATGGCTGTACCATTTATTCAAATAAGACAACAGTAAAATTTGTCTCATTGATTTACTCTTCCTTTTCACAAATTATTTCTCTGTAGCATGAAATGATGTTTGATGGCATTTTACCAACAGCATTTTTTCAAATTGGAGCCAATGGTCTCAAACCCTGCTACTGCTGCCAGCAAGATCCATGAAATAGTCTAAATTCTTCATTGACATTTCAGTAGTGTTCACACTATCCTCACCAGAAGTAGATTTCATCTCAAGAAACTACTTTCTTTGTTCATCCATAAAAAGTAACTGCCCATTCATTCAATTCCACCATGAAATTTACAGAGATTCAATCACATCTTCAGGCTCCATTTCTAATCCTAGCTCTCTTGCTATTTCCACCACATATGCAGTTACTTCCTCCACCAAAGTCTTGAAACTCTGAAAGTCATCCATAAAGATTAGAATTGATTTCTTCCAAACTCCTATTAATGCTGGTATTTTGCTCTTTGCATGAATCACAGTTGTCTTTAATGGCATCTAGAATGGTGAATCTTATCCAGAAGATTTTCAATTTACTTTGTCCAGATCCATCAGAGGAATCACTATCTATGGCAGCTATAGCCTTATGAAATGTATGTCTTTAATACTAAGACTTGAAAGTCGGGATTTACTCTTTGATTTCTTGGCTGCAGAGTGGATTTTGTGTTAGCAGGCATGAAAACGTCTTTAATCTCCTTGTGCATCTCCATCAGTGCTCTGGGGTGACCAAGCAGATTGTCAAGAGCAGCAATATTTTAAAATAAATCATTTTTTTCTGAGCAATATTTTTCAACAATGGGCTTAAAATATTCAGTAAACAGTGCTGTAATCTGTTGTGTTGTTATTAAGGTTTTGTTGTTCCATGTATAGAACACAAGTAGAGTAGATTTAGCCTAATTTAAGAAGGCATTAGGATTTCCAGAATGGTAGGGGAGCATTGCCTTCAACTTAGTGACCAGCTACATCAGCTCCTAACGAGAAAGTCAGCCTGTCCTTTGAAGCTTTGAAGCCAGGCATTGACTTTTCCTTTCTAGCTGTGAAGTCCTAGATCGCATCTCCTTCTCTTATTTTTTTGGAGACAGCGTCTCACTGTGTTGCCCTGGGTAGAGTGCTGTGGCATCACAGCTCACAAAAACCTCCAACTCTTGGGCTTAAGCCATTCTCTTGCCTCAGCCTCCCAAGTAGCTGGGACTACAGGCACCCACCAATGCCCAACTATTTTTTGTTGCAGTCGTCATTATTGTTTAACAGGCTCAGGCCAGGCTCAAACCCACCACCCTCAGTGTATGTGGCCAGTGCCCTACTAACTAAGCTATGGGCACTGAGCAGATTGCATCTTCTTCTAATAGAAGGTTGATTCATCTTCATGGAAAATCTGTATTTTAGGGTAACCACTTCTCCAATTATCTTGGCTAGATCTTCTGGACCACTTCCTAAAGCTTCTACATCAGCATCTGCTGTTTCACCTTGCACTTTTAAGTTATGTAGATAGCTTCTTCCCTTAAATCTCATGAATTAATCTATGTTGGCCTCAAACTTTCCTTCTGCAACTTCCTTTCCTCTCATGAACTTCACAGAATTGGGAAGAGTAAGGGCCTTGCTCTGGATTGGGCTTTGGCCAGAGGGACGCAGTATCTGATTTCGTCCTCTATCCAGACCACTAAAACCTTCTCCATGTCAACAACAAGGATTATTATTAATAACATTGATACTAACATCACTGTTCTGTTCACTGGACTATCATTTAATTTCCTTCAATAATTTTTCCTTTGCATTCATACGATATGGATAACCATTTGACATAAGAGGCCTAGCGTTTTGTCTATCTCAGCTTCCAACATGCCTTCCTCACTAAGATTAATCATTTCTAGGTTTGGGTTTATTTTATTTTATTTTAAATCATAGCTGTGTACATTCATATAATCATGGGGTACAATGTGCTGGTTTTTTATACAATTTGAAATATTTTCATCAAACTAGTTAACGTAGCTTTCATGGCATTTTCTTAGTTATTGTGTTAAGACATTTATATGCTACATTTAGTAAATTTCACACATACCCTTGTGAAATACACTGTAGGTGTGGTCCCACCAATTACCCTCCCTCCATCCATCCACACCCCTCCTCCTCTCCCCTCCCCTCCCTTTCCCCTTCCCCATATTCTTGGGTTTCATAGCAGGGCTGAGTTCTTAAGATACTTTGCTAAGAATATGTTCCAGCTTAGGTTTTGTTTTAAAGTGAGAGATCTGTGATCTATTCTTTCACTTGTACACTTAGAAGCCAATGTAGACTTATGAACTGGCCTAATTTTAATAATACTGTATCCCAGGGATTAACGAGGTGTAAGGAGATGGATAGAAATGGAAGAAGTTTGAATTAATGGGGCAGTCATAACACATACAACACGCAGTGAGCACATGCCAAGCAACTCAGTTGATGCAGGCTTGCTACAAACCTTCAATTTGTGAAAATTGCATTATTTGCTAAGAGCAATAAAACAAAGTACAACAAAATGAGTTGTGCCTGTGTCATCTCGAGTGTTAAGAAACACGGTGATCATGATTCTTGGTTTGCTGTGCATTCCCCTCATTCATCCATAAATTGCCTGGTTAAGATGGAGACAGAAACATTGGGTGGGGGATGGATAGAGAGAAAACGAAAGAGAGAAAACTTAATCTGAAAAAATAGATAAACGTTTCATAAACTTCAAATAACTTAGAAGTGAAAAGTTTGGGATTCAGCTTTGAGACATAGGGCAATATATTTTTATGCTAATTGGAAGACAACTCAAAGCATTCTTAGTGAGAACTGCATGAGGTGTTTTATTTAAAAACATAATCATCTCACCACCCAGATTAAATCGTGGTGCATTATTTGTGGTATTTTTCCTCTTCATATAGAGATATATATAGAGAGATATAGATATATAGATATATACAGATATATATATATAGAATGTTTATTATATATAAAAACATTTTATATATATGATATATTAAAAAATGTTATTATATATAAACATTCTATATATAAAATATTTATTATATATAAACATTCTATATATATATATATATATATACATATAAAGTTTTCATATATATATAATGAAAACTTAGCTTCCTTTTGGTGCGCTAGTTCTAAGAACATATCTTCAGAAAAATTATAAAATACAATCAATGTTTTGAGGCACATGTGAAAAATCCAATGTCCATCCCAGTTCTTGGCTAAAATAGTTTCTCCAAATCTATTTTCTATTGTTGGGCGCTGTCTGTCTGCCTTGACCTTCTGCATTTGCCTTCAGACCCTTTCTGCTTTTTATTTCTTTCAGTCCTCAGCAGCTCTTCAACCACTCAGGGCCCCAGTTACACCGAGTACTCTGCTCGTACTCCACTCACAGTGAAATGTGCAAGTGCTTATGCTTACATCACTCCTGAGTTCCATTTCTATCAGTTTCGCAGAGTGTGTGTGTGTGTATTTCTGTGAGCGAGAGGACTACATTTCCAAATATTAATTAAAGCACAGTAGAGAAGGCACCTTCAAATGTGCTTGGTGATGAGTAAACTAATTCAAATTTTCAGGGAGCTATTAGTTAAAATGCATCAAAAGTCTTCATTTATTTATTAATGCAATATTTGTAAAAATCCATCAAATACCAAGAAACATGTTAGATGTGCTTCAGATGTAGATACAAGTGACAAAGCCCAGGTTCTCAGAACCTGTTATTATATTCAGGATGGAAAAAGAATCAACAATAACAACAAATGTCTAATAATCTGAGTGGATATAAGAGCTGTAAGAAAATAAAGCAAGAGAAAGGGAATGTAGAATAAAGGGTGCTATGTTCCATACCATGATTACAGTGGTCACCTCCGATATCTGCAGTGAGAGCAGAGACCCGAGAGAAACGAGGGAACAGGGCCGGCTTCACCTGGGGGAAGAGCAATTCAGGCAGGTGGAAGAAAGCTCAGAAAGGACCCAGGGAGGGAAAATGCCAGACACATTTGAAGTAAAACACAGAGGCTAATGTAGATGGCAATGAGTAGGTTGAAGACAGGAGAAAACTCAGAAAGGTACAGTGGCACAGATCACATGGGCCTTTTTAAGACATAGAAATAATTTGAATTTTATTCCATGAGATGATAAAAATTAATGTATTTTGAATAGGGGAGCTATGACATGACTCATATTTTACCATACCCTTCTACCTGTAAAATCAATATGGCTTTTTTTCCTTTTATGGATATTTTAAGTTTTAGATAGTTATTATATTGTCAACTCTAGACATCAGAGAGGCCGTGATTGGAGCTTCCCACTAAAGTTTTCCATATATAAATGCCACTTAAACCCATAAGTAAGAGTGAGATTACACGGGGAGGGGATAGCGATATATTCTAAAAATGGTTCATGTTTTTGTACCAGGAATTCTACTTTAATAAGTTATCCTAAGGTTATATTCACATACGCAAACAAAGTGCTAAGAAAGATCCCTGTACAAAGATATCACCACAATGTATTTATTTTACTAAAAGCAAGAAAATTCTAAACATTCTTTAAAGAATTGACATCAGAAAATATATGGAATTAAGTTAAAAGACTTATTTACAAATAACGTTAAAGTTATTATTTAAAATAGTATTTACTGACACATATATATGTAAGGTGAATATATAGTGTATACACATACATGTGCAAACACCAATGTGTAAAAAATATAACACTATTCTTATATTTCCAAGAAGAAATTGGCAAAATATTACACAGAATTATAAGGGTTAAGACATCAGGTTTTTTAAACTTATTGTTTTCATTTTGATATTAGACAATTTCACATTAATATGAAGGATATTATCCATATAGACAGGCTTAAAGTTGTTTCCAGAAGGATGTAAGCCTTTTAGTCTCATATATTTCTTTTTTGCTGAAATATTAATACCTCACTCTGTGGGAGAATTCAGATATCTTCATGATATAAATCCCTGAATTTTAAACAATATTAGGTTATTTTGAAAATAAAACTCTTCGAGTGTTTGCAAAAGTGGATAGCTTTTAACCCCCCTCAGTCTGTTTTGCAAGAAACCATCAGGGAAGAGTGAGCTCCTGTGAGGGGGAGTCTATTGATAACATGTAATCTGAACATAAAGGTAAAGCATATCACATGTTTGATCTGTTACTGTGAACCCTTACAAAAGGCAGGCACAAAAATTATCATAGAAGGGCACAGTCAGTATGGAGAATAGTATTGAATATTTGATAACTCTTTAAGTCACAAACACTGATGTAAATTTGATTTTCTGTATTTCTAGTCCATGGGCCAGATTATGATCACAGGTGCAAATTACACACATTTTTTTTAATAATGAAAAGACTCAGGGAAACTGTGGCTTCAGTGGAGAAAGTACTCCAAGATGCTGATTTAGGGGCATCTTTTTTGCACAATGCTTTCGGTAAGGTCAGGCAGAAGAGGGACCATCCACTTCTGGACCATCTCATTGAGAAACAGCATTCCACAGGCACAGAGTGACAGTTTGGAACCCCAGGAGTGAAAAAGATAAGAAAAGAGGAAGGCCAACAAAAAAGTGTGTACACAGGGGCACGGAAACTCAGGGGCAGAGCCTACATGTGGAATCCCTGGGGATTAAGGCCACCAGAGAATGTCCGCCACCCGACATGGCCCCTGTGGGATAACCAGGGACTGCCTGAATTCTGGGTAGACCTATACGTTCAAGTGAAGGGTGTGGTGTCAGTGAGCAAGAAATAGGGACCCACACGTCTGTCTGTGTTATAAAAGCTCTCAGCAGCTTCTTTGGGACACATCCTGGTGGGACACATCTGGATACATTTGTATCCATGTCAGGGGCCCTGCCCTGCCCGACACGCCCCTGAGTAACAACATCGGGCTGAGAGGAAGTACATCAGCTGCGGCTTTAATGATAAACAAGTTTAAGGAAGTAACCCTAATTGGCCCGGAGGCCGCATGCTGCGCTCGTGGCCTTAGTGTGCCCCACTGCTTTGTATAGGAATTGTGCATGCCCTGTGCACATGTGCTGTGCTGTGATTGGCTGTGCCATATTATAAGAGTGGTGCTGGGGAGGACAAAGGGGAGGAGAAGAATCACCCGGGAGGAAAAAGAATGCTGTGCTCCGAGATCTCCTGCAATAAAGTCTTGTGAAGCCTTCGTTGGTGTCCTCGTCTCTGCTGGTCGGCAGCGCGGCGACACCGACACCGACACCAGCAGCTGCCTCCTTGACAGCGAGGAGCATGTCCAAGTTCCGCTGTTCTCTTTCTCTCCCTCTGTGTTCAGCTTGCATAGGTTTGGTAATGATTTGCCCAATCTTCTGGAATTTTGAATCAGTTATTTTTCATGGCACTACTGCCCTCTTAGTTGCTCCCTCAACTTCACATATCCCAGCTCTCAGACCAAGCTCTGTGGGGAAATACCATTGGCTTGAGGCAGCATCTGGGCTCCTGCTGCAGGGACGGAGCACCTGGGCAGAAGCAGTACAGCCTCTTCTCTGGGGATGGCATTTATCATTGGGAATGTTTCCCTCCTAGGAAACTGAATCTGTCTCCCAGACACTTCTACCCATCATTCTATCTTCCTTTTCCGCCTCCTCCACCTCTCATCATTTAATAAAAATAGCCAACATTTATAGAAACATGTCCATGAAGCCATTGGCTCTGCTGAGCCTTTTAAATTCCTCATGTTATTTAATTCTCGCAACAACCTTATGAGGCAGGTACTATTATTAACTCCATTATAACAAAGAAAGAACTGAAACATAGAGACGTCAAGCAACCTGCCTGTAGTCAGAAAGATGGCAGAACTGAGATTTAACTCAAGTTCATCTGATTCCAAAGCCTAAACTATTAGCCACATTGCTGTACTGTTTTGTGATCCATTAATTCTGCAATCTGAACTTCACAGTCTTTTCTTTCCTTCCCTTCACAAATCTTCTTCCTGCTTTCATATGATAGTTCTTTGAGTGTTTGAAGACAGCATTCCCATCCTCCCTAAGGACTGGTCATGAGTCATCTATTTTTTCTGAGTGATCATTCCTATTTTCTTCCACCTTTCCTTATCTAGGTCCGGCTTTCTGACCAGTCCTGTTCTTTAACCTTAGTTTGATATCAGTCATATTATCATTTTAGAATTAGTCAGTGGAGAGGAAAGGTTGGTGTATGAGAAAGTAAAAACATAGAGCTCCTAAGAAAATTTTCACATATACCACATATTACTTGAGTGTAACAATGACCTTGAGAGATAGTCTTAATATTTTCAGATGTGGTAGTAGCAGATGACAAATCAAATGACTTACCTTACACAGATGATGAATGAAGGAATTAGAACTTTAGATTTTCCTATGCAAAGTTAATCTTCTTCCTACTTTAAGTGCACTGATAAATGATGTTGAGGTCTTTCAGCAGATCAGCACACTGGCCCTGTGGGGCCTTGGCCACATGAGCTCCTGCATCAGAGCTCCTTGGAAAGTCTGAAACAACTTTGACATTGGCCAGAATTGGTGGTTCATGCCTGTAATCCTAGCACTTTGAGAGGCTGAGGCAGGCGGATTGCCTGAGTTCAGGAGTTTGAAAACAGCCTTGGGAAGAGTAAGACCCTATATCTACTAAAAATAGAAAAAAGAAAGGAAAACTAGCTGCGTGTGGTGGTGCACACCTGTAGTCCCATCTCCTGGGGAGGCTGAGGCAAGATGATTGCTCAAACACAGAGGTTTAAGGTTGCTGCAAGCTATGAGGCCATGGCACTCTACCCAGGGTGACAGAGTGAGACTCTGTCTCAAAAACAAACAAACAAACAAACAAAACAATAAGTATTACAAAGGTATTGCCATTTATTTATAAAGACTCAAGTTTTTTAAACAATAACTGATTCTTTCTAAAAAGGGTTACCTTGGTGGAGAAACTCACTTGATGGCTCCGAAAAGACAAATGAGACTGAAGAAAACCATCACAAATACACTGGAGGACAGAAGCACCTATGCAGCCTCCTGGTGGAGCACCTTGCTCATCAAGTACTTGGCATTCAGGGTCCCTAGTAATTATTCATTTGAATCAGCATGCTCACATAGCCTTACAAAAGTGAAATAGAGCAGACTAACTTTTTATCTTCTGAGTAAGGAGTCTAATGGGCTGAGATCACTTAAAAAAAAATTTTTTTTTTGAGGCAGAGTCTCACTATGTTGCCCTGGGTAGAGTGCTGTGGCATCACAGCTCACAGCAACCTCAAACTCTTGGGCTTAAGTGATTCTTTTGTCTTAGCCTCCTGAGTAGCTGGGACTACAGGTGCCCGCCACAACACCCGGCCATTTTTTTGTTGTAGTTGTCATTGTTGTTTAGCAGGCCCAGCTGGGCTTGAACCCACCAACCTTGGTGTATGTGCTGGCGTCCTACTCATTGAGCACAGGTGCCAAGCCTGAGATCACTTCTTAAATCTTAGGAATATTTAGTGACATAGCTGAGGCTAGAGCTCAGATTTACTTATCTGAGCCAGCCCTGGCTTTGGTCACCACCTCATACTCCAGCAGAGCTACTTAGAAAGGACTTTTTAAAGAGTTTGTAAATGGGTCTCTTGATAAAAAGCTTCCTTGATAACCAGGCACATTGGGAGACCCATCAGCACTTTCTGAAGTCGTGTTTGGTGACCACTATAGTCACACTGCAGATAACGGGCGTGGTTTCAGTTATTAAATGAGATTTTATAGCTTAAGCTAGTTAGTGTACTACCTTTTTTGCCTCCCCTAACTCACTGGGAGTTTTTCCTACATGGTTATGTAAATGCAGGTTGGCCTACTTTTATACCCAGCTTAATGACAATGCATGTATAACAATAAATGTAATGATGAACATCAGTATACTGCTCTGCAGCTCTGTAAGAACTTTATAATCATTTTCTTATTTCATTCACACAAGGACTATGGAAGTACTTATTGTCCACATTTTATAGATGAAGTAAGGAATTGAGCCTCAGAAAATGGGAATGTCTTTTTCAAAATCACATAGGTAGTAGGGAAGGGGCTAGGATGCAATCCAAGGTCTTTTCAGGTCTGGAGCTCTGCACATACCACTTGCTGCACCAGGCCCTAAAAGCCTGTGTGTCTAGATCTCCAACACCATTCTGCTGCTCAAATTGCTGCCTCTGTGTTCTTTGGGGAACTCTGGAATCGCCTTTAGCTCTGTGCCTCTCTGGAAAATGCTTACTCATTTAAAAAATTGAAGTAAAGTATCACCTCCCCTGTGAGACAATCCTAGAACATTTCTACTTTCTTGATAAAATACCTATTGTTCTTTTTTTAAATTTCAGATTAATATGAAGGTATATATGATTTGATTATGGTTTGCATTTTTTTTTTAATTTCAAGTTAATATGAGGGTACATCTGATTAAGTCACAAGGTTTGCATTTGGTAGGTCATTGTTTGCAATTGTAAATTCAATTTCTGAGTTGGAGTTCCTGGCACACCCAGAAGCATGCCACATATATCTATGCATTGTTCCTGATGGGTGGGAACTTGCAGGACCCCCTCCCTCCCTTCTGGAATTTAATTGCATTTTTAATTGCATCTCATATAAGCCAGTAGTTGTTAATCTACTGGTTTCAATTTAGTACTAAGTACCTGGGATGCTCCTTTTTCCTTTCTTGTGATGTGTTACTTAGGAGAAGACCTATTGTTCTAAGAAATGACATTTATCTGCTTTCCTGTTCACCTCTCCTTTGACAACAGACCGACAGACTGCAGACAGGCCCGTTAATCTTTGCTTCTGTAGTGCCAGGACATACCTCAGTATCCAGAACGAAGTAAAAAACTAAATAAATAGCTTTAGAAGGGGAAGGCCCATATACACTTCTCATTATTATTATTTTTTTGAGACAGAGTCTCACTTTGTCACCCTTGGTAGAGTGCTGTAGCATCATAGCTCACAGCAACCTCAAACTAGGGCTCAAGCGATTCTCTTGCCTCAGCTTCCTGAGTAGTGGGACTACAGGCATCCACCATAACACCGAGCTTTTTTTTTTAAGAAACGAGGTCTCTCTCTGGCTCAGGCTGATCCCAAACCCGTGAGCTCAGGCAATCCACTTGCCTCAGCCTCCCAAGTGCTAGGATTATAGGTGTGGGCCACCGTGCCAGGCTGTACTTCTCCTTATTAAATATAATTCAATTTCCTTCAATTTATGAATGTGTCGTTCTTGTCTGTGGACTCCTACCTCCTTGCAGAGGGTGAGCTCTTTGGGCTGTCTTTGTGGCTTGGCATTCCACATGAGGGATTTAGAAGCGTGCTGTGGAATGTGTCATGAAGGCACATCCTAATTTTC
The DNA here is from genome assembly GCA_963574355.1 of Loris lydekkerianus. Taxonomy (NCBI): domain Eukaryota; kingdom Metazoa; phylum Chordata; class Mammalia; order Primates; family Lorisidae; genus Loris; species Loris lydekkerianus. Next base: position 20,568 of record CAUYPK010099556.1, on the reverse strand, counting down.
ATGTGATCGTGGAACTGGATCGCATTTTCCTCAATGGCCAAAATTATTGGTATTTATCATTGCTTCCCACTCTTTAGTCACAGGTTTATAACTCTTATTAGGAATTTGTTTCTGTAAAATGTGTCTTAAAATAACTGTGCACAGTGTCCAATTTACAGCCCCTATTACTTGGAGAATTTTAAAACAGTTCTCGCTTCCTGGCTCAAGCATGCTGGACAATTTACACTCTTCTTCATCCCTTTATAGCAGTACTAAAAATTTATTTTCTCAGTACAAATAAGTTCTTCAGTCATTATGAGCCCCACACTTGTCCTCAGTGAAGATAATATCCTGAGATGACAACACTTTTCCTAAATGAGAATCAGAGGATTGTAGGTAAATTGCCCTTAGGTTGCTACAGCTTTGTTTGGGCTAGTGTTTTCAGATCTTTCTTTGCTCATACATGGTTATAAAAATTTCCTGTGTTCTCATTTAAGGTAGTGTCTTTTAGCCAATTACCTGCTAAGAATCAGATTATGAGATATTTAAATATTGATGAGTTACTTTCCCTTAGCCCTTCCTAATGGACCCCCCACTTTAATTTCCGGCAGCAATACGTGCAGCTTCCATGGAACACTCAGGACTAGTGGAAATTTATCATGGCTTTCTGTTTCTCCTTTGCTGGATAATGGCTTTCTCTGTCTCCTCGGAAGCTAGGGATCGAAGTTTGAGTGTCAGTGAGCTACAGGAAAGATTCTCTAACTTGGCTGTTCCCACCCTAATTGCTTCTTTCCTTGGGACCTACAGGTGACAAATCTAAAGACAAAAATCCCCCAATCCTTAGGATGATAGAGGGAAGGACAGGAACTGCTGGATCCTTGAAGAGACATTCGTACTGCTGAACCAGCTGTACAATTTTTACCTCTGAGCTTTTAAATAATAAAAAGTAAATGTCTCTTTAAGTTTAAGTCACTGATTATTAGACTTTTTGTTACGTGCAACCTAATGCACACCGACGAAACACTCATGACTGTCATATTTCCACATCTATAATACCCAGAGACTATCCCAAGGCAGGGTTAGTCTCTGTCCAGATTATGAGGTACTTCTATAAAATACATTGTTTTTATCCTCTGCCTAAGTATTTGTCATTTATTTCTTCAAAAATTCTGCTTGCATTTGTTTGTATTTAATCTGTGTTCTTTTCTCTGCCATCTAATTTTCTGAGCATCTTGTTAATATTTCCAGGCAACAGCAGGTAGTAGTGAGTCTACCTCTATTCTAGTATTATAATGAATACTTTGCTTTATTTTTATGCTGTTATGACTATCTCTTTGGTCTAAAGCTGTACTATTTGCTAGAAATATAATAGGAGCAATGTACGTAATTTAAAAGTTTCTAAGAGAGAAAAGTATGTGTAGGTTACAATTCAATAATATCTCATGCAAAGCAGTGATTAGAGTGAAATGTAATCCCATCAAAAAATAAAGCTGTATTTAATGGCAAAATTTTGCATTGCTTCAATTTTAAAATTAAAATTGATTAAAATTAAATGAAATTACAAATTTAGATCCTCCATTGCACTGGCCACATTTGTTACCTTAGTTGTTGCTTCTAGTGGAACCCTTCCAAGGGTCTCCTAGACTGGGATAAGTGGCCCTCTTACGTGCTCCTGCAGCCCTCTGTGCTAAATACTATAGTGGGTGCTTATACCCTAATATTACAATTACTTGTTTGTAGGTTCCTTGAAGGCATGAGCTATTTCTAGTTCACTGATATATATATTGTGTTTAGTATAGGGACAGGTATATCATACCATTCATTAAATATTGATCTTTTTGGATGAATTGTTACATTCACAAAAAAGTTGTATTTGGAACATTTAGCAGACCATGAGTTTCTTATGGGAGGGGTCATGACTCATTCATCTCTATGGCCTTTTCACCTTGCACAATGCTTAGCAAATAGCAGGCACCCAATAAAGTTTGTAGAATGGCTATTAAATCCTGCCACAACTTCAGGCTTTGTTCACAGCTGAGGCTGGCTGATTCTAGCTGTAGCCTAGCTTCTCCCTTAGTATGTGTCTGATTCTCTTAGTTGGAGTCTGACCTATTGCCTCAGTCTGCTTGGGGCTAGAGCCTGCTGTGGGCTTGTTGAGCTTTGCCTGCCTCCATCAACAGCTAGTTATCTGATCAGCCTCATTCCAGAGGCAATGGCCTCTCTGGCTTTGCCAGCCCAAGCTCTACCCTGGAGTACTTCATCTTGGGTTATCTCTTACCTTAATTTGCATGCTATGGCCTCCTGACTTAGACTAATTTCTGGCTCACAATCATGCTTGCACAGCCTTGGAATTTCCTGTTCTCCCTGCCAGACTAGATTTCCTTTCAAGGCAACTTCAATTTACAATTGTTTGAGTTATGCAGTGGCAGGGCACACCCCCTGGGGGTGACATTCACTCATAGTCACCCTAGATAAGAATAGTTATTTCAAGATAATTCCAGCAGATGGCAGTAGAGCGTTTTGAGCAGGGGCTACCTTTACGTCTCCTAATAGGCTAACACCTATGCTGCCAGTGAAGCCTGCCTGCAAATCTAGAAGAAGAGTCTAGTTGCAGTTTCTTACCCCTTTCCTCTTACTGTTATGGTGTGGCTTGGTATAGAGAAGATGTGATACATAGGAAAAGCCTCATACGTGAGGAGCAAGATTCATTGTTTTTTTTTTTTTTTTTTTCTTTTTTTAATCTCATTTTCTCTTGCCAAGCATTGCAGGGTACAGCTGTAGGGACTGGCCCCTCAGCTTTGCCTCAATCCTTACATTCTAGTTCATTCTCTTCTTTTCTGTAATTCCTCTGCAGATAATGCCTGCATTCTAGAGTGAGTCTGATTAAGGCTTCTTGTTTGGAACATCAGTTTTTTTTTATGGGTACAATTGGTACCTGTCCCTTGAGATTGGAGGAACATTATACGTAAGGTTTATTAAAAAAAAAAAAAAAAAAGCAAACAAAAAAGAAAAACCATTTAAGGCCATTAAAAGGAAAGAACAGGGAAATGTAAGGGAACTATTTAGCAGCTCTAAGAGAAAGAAGGTGCTGAAATGCTCTGATGCTAATTTTCCTTTTAGGCCCAATTGTCTGGATTGGTGGAATCCTATCTAACCATGAGTGATGTGAGAAATCTATAAAGCAGCAATCATCTCTATGTGTGAAAATCCATCAGGAGGAATGCAGCTCTCTAATTATTGACTCTCTGATGGTACATTTCAGAGTGCATCTGTGAAGGAGAATCTATAATCACACCCCTGAAGGATGAGACTCCATCCCTCAACCCAGCAGGTTCTAGGGAAGAAAACACATTCAGGACATGCCACCTTCACTCAGTCCGACCTGTCTCCTAGAGCTGGCTTTTATCTGGAGAACTCTCCTGTCCCCTCAACTTTCCTGAAAATGTGTTCCTGCTTAGGAGAGCAGAACTATTCATTACCTGGTCTGGTTCTTCTAAGGTTGGATTATTCCAGGTTGTTCCTTGATGTTTTGTGGGTCAACGTGGCATGGGGGTAGGTATCATGCCGCATCTGCTGTTTAGAACTGTCCCCTGACCTGGCATAGTGGAGAATTTCTCCAATGTCTTTCCCAAAGCCATATAATAGATATGGCGATGGTTAAAGGAAACTTGTCTCATCATGAGACATGTCTAGGCGTGTGAAAGAGAACTGTATGGGTGAAACAAAAACTTGGTTCTAAAATTGATTCTCACTGCCAAGTAGTCATGCAGTTTTGGGACATTTATCCTTTCTGGATCCTGCTTCTCTGACATTAAATGTGAGATGTGGAAGAGAGGAAGTTTCTAGAAGTCTCTGATTTGGGGATCTGTGTAACCAGAAAGGCATTTCTAATGCAAATGAATCCCTAAGAGTAAGAACAGCAAATGCCTGGCACTTTGCTGCCACTTTGACATTATCAATCCCACTACTCTTTCCTCTTGGGCCTAGGCCTAGGTGTGTTCTCAGAGTCTTCCTCAACACAGGGCCCAGCAGTCCACTGATAATCACTTGAAATTGACCTTAAAGATGAAACCTTGTCATCCCAGATGTTGAGAATGCAAAGTTCCTTGTCTCTCATTACATTAAGGTTTCCATTGTCCTAACAGCTCCTAAAGGCAATTAGTTGTTCATCACAACAAGTATGTTAGACTTATCAGGATAAACTCCTATCCTCTATTTTCAGCACATATAAGGAAAGGATGTCTGAATACAAAAACAAATAAAATGAAACAAATGGCAATAGTAAAGATAAAGATTTTATCAATTTTTCTGTTTTCTTTCTAGAGACAGGGTCTCACTTTGTTGCCAGGCTGGAGTGTAGTAGAATCACCACAGCTTACAGCAGTCTTGAACTCCTCAACTCAAGCAATCCTCCCATCTCACGCTCCCAACGTGTTGAGATTACAGGCATGAATGTCTGTACCCAGCAGAGAGGTTCTGTCAATATCAAAGAATGACGTTTGTTCTATATGAAGTAGGAGACAGGGGGAGTAAAAAGATAAAAGATCTCTGATCTAGTCTGGAAAAGCATCCTCACATCTCAGTATAGGGGAAAAAATATCTTTTGGCTAACAATGTATCAGCAATTTACAGTCTGTGTTCTCCAGGGACAAGAATCAACATGTTCAAGGCTTCACACCCTATATATTTTTATGCTAATCTCTTGAATCTTATTTAGATGCAGAATTGTATATTAGTAGGTCAGCATTTATTTCACGGTATCCATTTTCACTGATTGTTCAGCAGTTTCACTGGACTTTATGGGTAACAGAATCTTCTAGAAGGGAGCTTATAAAAATGCAATTTCTTGGGCCCCATCTCCAGAGAGTTACCTCAGACTTACTATGTCTGAGGTAGTGCCTAGGAACTAAGGACTAACCAAGTCCTTCATATTTCTGAGCTCATAACTTGAGAAATGATTGTCTATGCTATTGTGAAGTAGCTTTCTCTTGACTTTAAACCTAGGTATAATGACTTCCATTTTTTTGGTGCTATAATTTAATTTTGTGGTACTCAGTTTGCTATTTAAGAGTAGACTTAGGAAGCTGTGTGAACAGTGGTATCTCAAATATGACCCTTGATTACAAAAATATGAATCCGTATGAGAATATTATACTTTTGTTATCTACCTATGGAAAACATATGCAATTATGAGAAGGTGCTCTGAGTTCAGGAACACTTTTAAGTGCATCCATATTTCATTAGGCCCAACAGCATCTATGAACATTCAAAAATATTAGTGCATACACATGTAAAATTAAATAAATATACCTATTTAATCTACATATAGTAGATTAGGAGAGCTCATGAAAGAATTCCATGTGTTAACACAGGTGTTAATCTTGACATAAAAATTTGAATCAAATGTAATAGGAAAAGGCCCAGAACGTGGGTTTGAAGTACACAAAGGGTACATACTGGCTGAGTTATGCAGTTACTTGACCCACAAGTCTCAGTTTCTTTATAAAATGATTGTGGCTAATATATTCCTAATGGGTTTGATGTTAAAATTAAATGATGTAATGTATGCAAGGTTCTTGATCCAACGTAGGTACTCAATGCTAGCTATCTTTCTTCCTCCAAAAGAATAAATGAAAGGAATCTTTGAAACAATAACCATAGGAGAATCTGAAGCTTTCTGCTTTCCCCTTTGATTTAGCCTGAATGTTCCAGAGGCATTGCTTCTCTATATGACACAGTTTGGGAGAATTTCCTTTCTGGTGCTATGCTGATGCCCTTTTATCCTGGGTTTTTTTTCATGGATGTCAATTGACCAAGGATCTCTACACCACAGTAATCCTTGGAAAATAAAGTGTAGAACTAAGGCAGGCTCCTGCAAGTTATCAGTATCTGACACTATTGTTCTTTATTAAACTTCTCAGCCCTTGAGGAAGGGTACAGAACAAACAAGTCTGTCCCCCTTCACCCAAAGAGGAACACAAGGAGCATCACCCATAATTAGTGAGTTTTTGTTCTTAATGTTCCCAAGTCAAGACTGCAGACAGGGCCAAGGTTATTACACGCACTTGGAACATTCTTTTTTGCTTCTAGTCAGTAGATAGCAGGAGGAAGATTGTGTTTCTTCTTCTGCAACCATTCTATGACTTGACACTGAAAATACTCAGGCTCGGGGTTTAATTTGAATATCTATGGTATAAAATTACTAGTGTTCACATACCCTAGCATTTTCCTGACAAATTAATTGCCAATACAATTTTCAACGGTGGGTGGAGCAGAGTAAGGTTGAGGGTTCAGCTTATGGGAGGTAATTATGGGTGCCCTTGGCCAGGAAAGAGCAGAGATGATGCGAAAGAGCCAGTGTTTAGGGTAAGCAGCATCTGCTCCTTTGCCTGCTCCATAGACCTGTGAATCTGGGAAACACACAGAATTTGGAGAATTTAGTGTTTACCCTTTGGTACACATAGTTTACTCTTCTATCATAGTGTGATGTGTGGCTACTGTGTGCTCTCTGAAACTGCACGATGTATCACTGTTACTTGGTTCTTAGATCTCTGCTCTACTTATTCACCATTTCAAGTCTTCAAAACATCAGGATAGGGCAGCACCTGTGGCTCAAAGGAGTAGGGCGCTGGTCCCATATGCCGGAGGTGGCAGGTTCAAACCCAGCCCCAGCCAGAAACTGCAAAAAAAAAAAAATAATAAAAAATAAAAATCAGGATAAAGAAGACAGTAAAACCCTTTATGGCAGAGGGTAAATGAGGCTAAAAAGAGACTCTTCAATTTGCTGGGTCTGAAAGAAGGGGCACTTTTGTTGACATATCTGAAAGTAACTAATCTCCTCTTAAAGATGGGGAAAAAATGTTCCATTGGGATGAAGCATCCGACCTTTTCAGAAAGAGTCTCTGTTTATTTCTATGTCTTTATTGAAAAACTAGTTCTCTGAAATACAAACCTTTAGACAAGATGCATTTTCAGCCTAAGCCTCTCACAGAAGTTGCAATGCTCTAGCATCTAAAGGCATATGTGCTGTTGGAGTCATTTTAACTTTGATTATATTTGCAACAACAACAACATCAATTTAAAAAACAGCAAACAGATAAAAGTATATAAAAATCTCCAATGGGGTGGGGGAAACAGTATAGAAGTAGGTGGTGGTGACTAAAACATACACAAACCCTTACACATCCTCCTTACAGGTTTTCAAGTTTCTAAAATATTAGCACTTTTATAGATTTCTTTTCATCTTGAAGATATTTTAGGAGATAAAGGGTTATAACAGTAATATGTGACAAAATAAAATAACAGAGCTATGCACACATTTGATTCCATTAAGTCTTGTTCTCAAGTTTTCCCTGTGATGTCAGTTGCATTTAAAAATATTAAAGATGTAGTGAGGATGAGATAATATTCTGGCACTTTAGTTTCTGGAATAATGGGATTGGAGAGAAGGGAGTGAAGCTCTTTGTTGGCCAAGGTTAATGCACACGGGTTTCATCCTGTCTTCTCAATGAATTTGGAACTTATCATCCAAATATCTCAGCAGCAACGCTTCTGCCATATTTCTTGGGAGACAAGTCCACGCCCTCAGAACTCTTGCCAGGTAATCAATCACAGGTGGAAGTTGCCAACGGTGAGTGGGACCATTTATTCCAATTCTTTCATTTGACAGATGAACTGAGGGAGGTCTATAGATGGACAAGTGGCTTAACAAAGATTGTCCAGCAAGTTAGGGATAGAATAGGGCCATAACCTAGGCCTGATTATCTTTAGAGTAACAATAAGCAAATGTTATAGGATCAACCAGTTACTTCACGTGGATGTAGGTGTTGAATTATTAATTTGGAAATAAGTTGTGCTCTGCAAAATTCAGATTTATGATGCTATTTTATACAAATGTTATGCTATTGACAGAGGAGACGATGAAGAAGAAAAGAGAATAAACATTTATTGAGCTCCTACTATTACAAGGAACTTACACTTGACTATTGTGTGTGATTTTCACATCTTCCCAACAAAATGGATATCATTCCTGTTTTTAAATGAGAAAATCAAGGGTTAGAGATGATAAGCAACTTGCAAAAGATCTTATAGATGTTAATGTAGGTTTTGAATCCAGAAATATGATTTAAAGCCCATATGTAATTTTTCCCTTCACTTGCCTTATCTTGTTTCACCCCATTCCAGCATCATATTTGTTATTCTTTCTAACACCAGGGAAACAGCAAAGCAGGGTCTTTAGATGGTTAGCTTCATCATTTAACATAGGCATTTATAGTGCATTCTGCCAAAGTACTTAGCTTAGCTAGTGAGTGAAAATACCAAAGGGGTATGAGAACTTTGTGTAGCTGTGAAGGTCTCTCTAGATGCAAGGGCATCAGATAACGACAGCTTTCTATTCTAGCTAGCAGAAAAATTTTCCCCCCACAGCATATAAGGCAGCCTTGCTACTCAAAGTGGGCTCCATGAACTGGCATCATCTGGTCACTTATTAGAAATGTATAATAGATTCTGAGCACACCTCCTCCCCCCGCCCCTCTACTGAATCAGACTCTTCATTTTAACAATATTTCCAGGTGATTCTTACTCACATTTCGGGTTTGAGAAGCACAGCCCACAACTTCTCTGACCTTATTGCCCAGCCACAGTAGCCTGCTTTTTGTCACCTAAACATGGTTCGTGCTTTATGTCTTTGGCATTTGCTATTACCTCTGCCTGACTGCTCTGTCATCTAAGTTTTTCATGGCTCTTTCGTCATTCAGATTTCTGCTCAAGCAATATTGTCTTAGAAAGTCTGAGCACTGATTTCTTTCTTTCTTTCTTTCTTTTTTCTTTTCCCTTTCAAGTCTGTTGTCATTGTTACTGAGAAAAAACCCTGAGGGAAGGATTAAGGGAGCAGGATGGCAGAGGGCAGAGGTGACCTGAGGAGAGAATTTGGAGTGTTAGGGGTGGCCCTGTGCTAAAGGACTCCAGCTGCACAAGGATCCAGGGGAAGGAGCCACCCTTAGCAAGTGAGGATGTTGAGCATGGTCTTTGCAGCAGCCTGGTAGAAGAAGGAGAAGCAGGTGGTCATGTCTCAGGTGGGTGCTCCTGGGGCTTCTGAGGTTGGCCCAGCAGCCACAAGACCCGCTGCACAAGGGGGCTCTGGGTTAGGGACCCCTCACTGGCCGCTCCCTTTGCGGGCTTCATGTGGTTGAAGAAAGCCACCCTGCTGTTGGGGTAGCCTGGGTCCTGAGTGGGCTCATGGGTAGGCTGAGTGCTGATTTCTAGAGAACTGCATTATCCTATCATATTTTCTCATAGTACTTACTCTCTGAAATTATATCATTTATTTATGTGTTTACATGGTTATTATCTGTCTCCACATTACAATGTTAAGCTCCATGAATGCAGGAATGATTTGCTTGTCTGAGTTGCTGATTTATTCCCAGCAATTGGAACACTGCCTGGGTCAAGTTAGGTGTTCAGTAAGTATTTTATGAATCAATAAATGAGTAAACAATGGAAAGTATTTCACTGTTGTTGAAATTTTGACACATTTATATTAAAAGCTAAGATTATTTGTAAACATGTTTAGCTACATTTGTGATATTGACTACCAATGAATACAACAGCACCATTTTGTGTGTGTGTGTGGTTTGAGATATAGTTCATTGAGGCTGCAAATCAAAATCAAGGAAAGGAAAGCTGTAGGAAAAACAACTGTCTTTTAAAGTTTTTTCTAATTTCATATAAATGGATTTTGTTGGGTGGCATTTGGAGATATTTTACTTATCTGCACAGGTAACTTTTTTTTCTCTTAATATCTTTTCAGCAATTTCCTTAAGACATGCAGATGTGTACATTTAGTACGTGTAAAAATGTGGTTGGAAACCTTCCCTTTTGATTCATAGACGCCTATGGTGAAGTGGTTTCTTTCCTAGGTAGAAACACCAGTTTGGAGAAAGTTCATGCATGGTTTATGAGCTGACTCTGCAATAATACGCTGCAGATCTTGCAATGAACAGAAAAGGTAACCCCTTTGAATTCTAATGAAACATCCTGGGAGGAACTCTCACATCTACTATTTATGAGGGCTCTATAAAAATGAAAATGAGAAAGAAAAATGATTTTATACTTAATTTATGCTAGCCAACTTAGAAAACATCTCATTTTAATTATCATAACAACTTTATGAGGTGATATGACCTGATTTTACAAAGCAAGAAATGAAGATACAGAAACACAGACTCGTTCTACACCATCCTAGGAAGCTCTGCCACTTATCCCAGTAAGTAAGCGGGAGAGCTGGAATTCAAATCCACATTCGTTCAGCCATATTGCTGCCCCATGATTGGTGAAACTCCATCCTCTACCGTCTATTGTCCTGTTGCTGCCCTTTTATATGAAAACAGGAGAAGTGCTCTGGAGAAGAGCACTCCAGAGAATAATAGCATCATAAGGGATTTATAAGAAAAGCAGAAGTAATGGTGCAAAATCTTCAGTATCACAGCTCTGAGGTGAGAAAATCCACAGATGAACATTTTGTTTACCTCATAGGATTGTGGCATTTTTAGTCAGTGGACCCAACCAAATAATATAATGTGCTAAATTGAAAGATCAGCCATTATGGTCTCACATACACAGATGTACGTGCATATATTTGGTTATTAGCCAGACAATGATGGTCATTGCCAAGAGGAAACAATTAGACTGACTATTCATGATCTTGTTTTGTCAAAAGAGAAGAAAAGAATTTGAGAACAAACTGATGTTCTCTCAAAGGACTGAACCTTTCTTTCCAGGTAGGTGAGGGCAATAAGAAGGGAAGGAAAAGAGCCTTGGATAGCACACTCTGTCCTCATTAGATCTCCACCCCTAGGCCCTGGCCCTCTTATGCAGAGGTTCTGTGGGCCTTCATTTCCTGAAGGTTCCATTTCACATCTTTTTTTCCTGAAATGAATCTTCCAACTCTAGCTCAGCACCTGTCTAAGTACCAAGACAAGAAGATTTGCCGATAAATCCAAAAGGTTGCCTGAGTTCCCAGGAGTTTTCTTTTATATGCCAAGAGGCCATTGTGTAAGTGAATGCTGAATTTCATGGCTAAGTGCATTGAAATTTCCGTAAATACAGAGTTTGGTTAATGCCCAGTAGATGGTGCTCATAAGCAACTTTCAGGAAAAGGCATACTACTAAACTTTACAAAGTTATTTCCATTAAGTATGTCATTTGAGTTTAGAGACTTTTGGAAGACTAGAGCTTTGTAAAAGATACATATTTGCTCATCACTTGATTTATCAACCCTTTTTTTCAGAAATCGGAGTTCAAAAGGCAGGAGGGAAAGTTGCTTTCCTTTAGATTATAAAATTGCTTTCTTTTAGTTTATAACATTTTTATTAACTCCAGGATTGTTTATGGCTCAGAGGAGAAAAAGGAAATCTAAATAATTATTCCCATTTTGGTTTCTTTCCCACTCGGACATTGTGAATGTCTTTCTCCCCTCTCTAAACATATTGTGCCCCAAAGGTTTATATTTAGAAATCACTTGCTTATAACTCAGTCTCCTTTATCATTATTATTTCAGAATATTAGGAGGTATACCCATTTTGGTTACAAAATTTGTTTTTGTACAGATTGAGTCAAAGTTAGAAGTGTGTCCTTTACCCAGATAGTGTACACTGTACCCATTAAGCATTAATTTCACCCATCCCCTCCTCCTTCTCCCTCTCTCCTGCTAGATTTTCATTGAGTTTTACTTCCACATGTGCACACAGTGTTGGCCAATTAGTTCCAATTTAGTATTGAGAACATGTAGCATTTGTTTCTTTATTCTTGTGATATTTCACTTACAAGAATGGTTTCTAGTTCCATCCAAAAGGCACTAGATAAACTTTTCTTTTTTTATTGTTGAGCAGTACTCCATGGTATACATACACCATATTTTATTAATCCATTCGTATATTGGTGAGCACTTGAGTTGTTTTCGTGACTTTGAGATTGTGTTCCATTAAGTATTTGAGTGCAAGTGTCCTTTTCATAAAATGACCTATTTTTCCTTTGGATATATACCTAGCAGTGGGATTGCTGGGTCAAATGGTAGGCATACTTTAATTTCTTTGAAGTATTTCCACACTACTTTCCATAGTGGAAAGTTTGCAGTCCCACCAATAATGTATAAGAGTTCCATTCTCTCTGCATCTGTTGTTTTGGCATCTGATCTTTGCACACAAAAGCACACAGTGGGGAAAAGAATCCCTTATTCAACAAATGGTGCTGGGAAAATTGGAAAGCCATATACAGAAGACTGAAACAAGACTTGTGCCTATCATTACTCACAAAAATTAACTCATAATGTATAATAGACTTGAGCCTAGGCATGAAACTATGGCTACAAAGAACCCAAGCAAATCAGAAAGAAAACATCAAACAACCTCATTAAAAAGTGGGTAGAAGAGTGAACAGAAACTGTTCAAATGAAGACATACTAATGGCCATAAACTCAGGAGAACATGCTTAATGTCTCTAATCATTAGGGAAATGCAAATTAAAACCACAATGAGACACCACCTCACTCTACTGAGAATAACTCTTATCAAAAAGTCAAAGTCTCCTCCTTGAAATGAGTGTTTTTAGAAATGGTGGCGAGGTGCCCATAAGTGCCTTCTTAACCTTTAATGTTTCTCAAGTTCTGAGTCTCAGCACTATTTCCCTAAAATGTAGCTTCTGCGTGCACCTTTGTTTCTATGGAGAACAAATTCTGAAACAGTTCTAGCACCAATAACTCACCTTTTTTGTTATCTTGGATTATAGAGGGGAATCTCATGAGCCCTTATGCTCTGTTTATCTTAAATGAGCAGTTTACTTCCCAGGGCAGAATTTAGCTTCCTCCCTCTCCAGGGCTTTTGGAATCTCTGTTTTCAAACCAGAAAGTGATTTTTCTTAAACATAATTCTCCAGTTGTGTCTACATTTAGTTTCAGTAATTGATCCTATCTTTGGCAGGTGAAGTCTCACAATAAATTATAGTGCTCTAATCCAAATTTCTATCCTTATAAAGGTTATATGTGGGTAAAGTTAAAGTGGAAAAGGGCTAAGAATGCAGTTCAAGGGGAAACAGAATCAGAGAAAACATTGGTGATGATAATTTGCTAAAAATATCTTAGAACCTGTGGGTAATTTTTATTATCAGCTGAGAGGGCCCACTATTTTTTTCTATATTCAGGCCCTGTCTGGTGTAAATGGAGAAGTGGGCCTCCAGTAGGGTCTCAAGTATCTTCCAAAACCTTAGAGTCCAGCTGAACAACCTGATCTTAGTACATAGCATAATGTCAGTTTTTGTCTAGTCTCAGAGGAACAAAAATATTAAATAATAGAAGCAAATGCATGTGCCTGAGAGACAATGAGGTTCTGTTAGGAATAAGCTATTGCCAGATGTATACAAGAGCAAGCCTGCTAAGTACTTATTTTCCTTTATACTTTATTTAGTGTTTTCTTTCATTTGTTTTCATATGTTTCATTTATTTACACATTTAATAATATTTACTGAACATCTTCTATATGTTAAAAACTCATCAAAATACTTAAGAGGCTGGAAAACTAGTATGGAGAGACACTGGTCCATGACCTTAATGAGCTAACAGTTTTGAGAGGAGATGTGGTGGTGCTGGAGAGACAGACTATAAACAAGTGAGTAAATAAAATGCACTGATAAATGTTATAAAGCAAATAAAGTAGAAGTGATATCTAGAGAATGAAGAGGTTATGGAGGAATTATTTGAGATTGTATGGTTAGGGAGGTCTTCCTGAGTGATGGGATGCACTTATGGAAATCTGGTAAAAGTCTTTGGTGCTAGAGGAACAGCAAGAGCAAAGACCCAATCTGAAATGAGTTTGGCATGGATAAGGTACAAAGAAAAGATCTGTCTGTTTGTTTGAAGTGGAAGCAGTAAGTGTAATAGGTGATGATGTCAATCAGGCTGTCAGGACTGAATCAATGGGTCCTTGCAGGCTATGATTCAATGGTTGGAAGATGAACAGGAGAGAGGCAAGGAGGCTGATTAGGAGAAATAGAAATGAGAGTGGAGGGCAGCAATAGTGATGATAGAAGTGGGTTGATCTAGGCCATCTTTTCAAGTTATGGCCAGTGAGGATAATGGATTGGATTTGGGGTGTGAAGGAAAAAGAGGATAAAACATGACCCTTAAATTTTTGGATTGAGTAAACAAGTGGAGGGTGGTGTAATTATCTAAAGAAGATTGAGGTAGAACAACTTTGGGAAGGAGATATAGATGAAGAGTTCTTTGGGGAAATTAAGCTTTTGAGTTTCCCGTTAGACATTCTACTGGAGATATCCAGTAAGCTGTCGGATGTATATTTTTATACTCAGGAGTGACATTAGAGTCAGAAATATGAATTTGAAGTTTGTGGTATATAGGCATTTTCTTAGACAGGGGACTGGGAAAGATCATTTAGGGAAATAGTATTGATAAAAAAGAGGAGAGGGTTACCAGCTAGGTATAAATGTGGCAAAGATAATTTTACAGAATGAGAAAAGTTCTAATTCTTGGCACCTTACTGGACACTTAGCATTGGCCAGGTTATTTTACATCTTTGGTCCTTACTTCCTTGATTTGGAAAATCTCAAAAATATTTGACTTTTAGCCTCGGACTTGAGCAGTACTGGGTGCTTATCAAATCATGGGTTTTTTTTTTTTTTAAATCAAATTGTGAGTCATTTCTACTTGGAGGAATGAATTTCCCTGACTCCATGTTTTATCCCTTGAAACAGACATCCCAGGTCATCTCCCAGCTTTGTGTGTCAAGGAGCAAACATTTTGGGAATCCAATGTTATAAAAATCTTGCCTTATCTGATGAAGCTAGAATCACAGAGCACTTTTGGAGGCTTCTCACTTCCTGGTGACTTTCCCACCCTGTGCTGATAATGTTAGGCAACAGTGACACTTGCTGTAAACAGTCATCTGAGTTGATGTGGAGAGCAGCCATCTCTTAAGCAGAGGGGGAGCTGTCTACGGTCTCTAAAGAGCAAACTTTCAATTCCCTCGGTCTGAGAATGACTGGAGCATGGTCAGGAAAGTTAAGAATTGGGCAGTTCTCCAGTAACTACTGCCAGTATTTTTAAAGGGGCCCAGACACTATCATCCTAAATCCAGTGGATCTCTACTCTTATTACATCATACTAAACTGGAGAAAAGGATATTACTATCCATATTGACTGTTCATTCATTTGAGCTAGTCTAGCTTAAGACTTTGTGACCAAGGACCCTGCATTTACAGAGTAACTTAGGGAAGCTGATTACCTTCTTTGGGCTTAGTTTCCTCTCTGTGAAATGCACATAAGGCCAGCTTCTTTGTGTGGTATAAGGATTAATAGAGATCACCTTTGTGAAAATGTGAGTCCGTATTAGTTTTTCTCTTATAAAGTATACTCCTAGATTGTCCTTATCATACATACTCTGCCCTGAATGACTTCATGCAATGATGGTAAAACATAATAACAAGGACCAGCGCTGGAGGGAAGTTCCTGGAAGATAAAAGGGAATGCCACAGAAAGAGAAGATGCACCTGCAACATTGGGATGCTGATTCCTACACTCAACACAATATCTTGAGTTTACCATTTTTTTGTAAGTATGATGTACCAGTTTCACCATTAAAGCTCACATCCTCCTACCCTCTGAACAGACACTAAGTACACTGAATTTAAACAAACTTCATTTCTTGTGCATTTCTTTTACATTGTGAAGAGGTTGTGGTATAAAGAAGCATTAGATTAATGAGGCCCAAGGGGTAGGACTAAGCCTCTAGCTTGGCTTCCAACTAAGGCTTGAGGCCACTTGGAGACCATGAGTGATGGGCAGAACTTCCCTATCTATAATGTACAATAAGAAGTGTCATCTTAAGACCACTACATTTGAGTTTACTCAAACTTTAAAATGTTTGATTCATATTGAGATCTTCTTAAAATAAAGGTTCTAATTTAGTAGATCTCGAATAGGGTCTGCAATTCTTTATTTCTAACACATTTCACTGATGTTGATATTACTGCTTCAGGAACCACATTTGAGTAGTAAAAATCTGGATTTATTTAAGGCCTAAAATACTATGATTTTATGATAGATGACATAGGAGGCATATTTTTGTTACCATCTATCCATCCACCCACCCACCCATTCATCCATCTATATATTCACCCATCCATCTACCCATCCATTCATTCATTAAATATTTGTCTAGTTCTCAGTATGGGTCAGGCCCTGTGCCAGACCCTAGCATTGTAGAGGTGAATATGGTCCAATGTTATTTAGAAAGTCTTACTCTAGTGAAGGAGACAGCCATGGAAACAAACATTTTTCAAAATCACTCTGATCCATATTTGCAAAACAGCTATTTCTTTCATGTCCTTAAAATTCTTATCTATTTTCTGGTTTAGTTCCTTTTATTCACCCATACTGAGGCCACCTTAAAAGGTATGAAGTAAGGCAGGAAGCTGATTGGTTCATCTCTAATGAAAAGAGAACTGGACTTAGAGCATCACAGAATTTATTTTGAGTCTCAGCTGTTTTATAGCCATGAGACCTTAGTCAAAATTCCTCAATTTTCTAATTTGTAAAATGGGAGAGAATCAGACCAAGCTTGTTTAGCACATGGGATCTTTACGTAGCTTAAACAGATAATGGATGTAAAAGGTGCTTGAAAATTGCAAAGTAATGTGCAAATGTAAAAAAGATTTCAGTTTATCACATGTACATGCAGTATAGCAATATCTATAGTGGTGAAAAAGAGTGGGAATTACATAAATTCTCAAAAATGAGGTGCAGTAAGTTTGAGCCATATGATTAGTTCTAGTCAAGGAACTGTAAGCAACAATAACATTGTTAGTTCTAGACTTTGACAGTTAAGAACCAATATGCCCCTCCATTCCTCCCCCCTGCTAGAGACCCTAAAAGCCACACATACCAGACTGTGTGAAGTACATGATGGAAGCAACCCAGATATCCGTGTCATCATTTGGAGGAGAACCACATAGGAGGAACATCCAACTCATCTCATAGTTTTTGTGAGATAAAAATATTTTTATTGTGTTAAGCTGTTGAAATCTTGGAGTTGCTTATCGCAGCTGGACTATCCTAAGTAGTTAACTGAATGTAGTTAACTGCTTCAGACTTCCCATGGACTTACAAATATATAGTATTGCCATTTTTATTTTTGGCTTAAATGCTTTCTTACTGTATATACTGTACTACAATGTATTATTTTTACTCAGTAATATATTGAATATAAATTTCACATTGGTTCATATAAATCTATCCCATTATTTTAGCAGGTATAAAATATTCTGTGTTGGGTTTATAGCTATTTCTACATTGATGGATAGTCTATCTTTCCCTTTCTTTTTCTCTCTCATGTAAATGGAAATAATTATACCTTGCCACATGTGTGGGTGATTTTTCAGAATATATACTGAGTCATGCAATTAGTGATTTATAAGGTATATGCCCTTCAAATGCTGGCATATACTAACAGGTTGCTCTCCAAATTAACTATATGAACTTATACTCCCAACAGCAGTTATGTGAGAGTATTTGCTTCCCACAGCTTTATCTTACTTCTTCAGTAGAAATATCTGTAAATCACCATTTAATTTATCTATTGACGTATAACAAACCATCCCAAAATTCAGTAGCTTGAAACAACCACCATTCTATTATTGCTCTTGACTTTATAGCTTCATTGGACTCAGTTGGGGGGTTCACCTACTCCTGGTGATAGGTCGTGGGAAAAGTAAAATACAATGTAAGACAGGGGCCCCAGCTGTAGCTGGGGAACTAGATTGGGCTGGAATGTCTGGGTGGTCCATTCACGTGTCTGCTATTGGTGCTTCTATCTCCTCCTTGTGGCTTGGACTGCCACAGAAAAGCAGGTGGGCTCCCAGAGAGGAAACAGAAGCTGTCAGTACTCTTAAGCCTGGGATCCTAGATTCCCAGAACATTACTTTTTCCAATTTTTTGCTCTGTATATTGGGTCAGAGCACTTGCAGGGCCAGCTCAGGTTCAAAGGGAGGGCAGTAGGACTCAGAAATGGTTGGTAGCCGTATTTGGAAATTACATGCAGTTATTGTATATTGTAAAAAACAAAACAAAACAAAGCAAAACAATTGTATCTTTGAGTTTGAATAAAGTTAACAAATGGTATTGGCAAAACTCTGTCTATCTATCATCTATCTATTTTTTGACACAGAGTCTCACTCCGTTGCCCTAGGGTTGAGTGCCCTGGGATCATAACTCACAGCAACCTCAAACCTGGCTATTTTTAGAGACAAGAATCTCATGCTTGCTCAGGCTGGTCTCAAACTCCTGAGCTCAAGTAATTCATCCACTTTGGCCCCCTAGAGTGCTAGGATTATAGGTGTGAGCCACCGTGCCCACCCCAGCAAAACTTCTAATAAATAAGTGGAGCTTAAAGTGTTTGATTCTTTCTTAAGTGAATGTGCTCTATGCTAATCAGGTTGGAGAAATATGAAGTTCTGCTAAACATTTTATCGGCCTGAAGGTCAGTCATCCTACCAGTGATTACCTAAGTCAAGGTGTGAACAGGGTGTTATTTCTTCCCATTCTAATTCCTTCTAAATATACTAGTATAACATAAAATGAAGAATCAGGTGCAGGCTTGTTTCCAGACATCTATCAGGTATTTGGGAGCCTCAAGGTTAGATATGATGTGGAGTCTGCAAAATAAATATTTCAGAAGTGTGCAAGGGCTGTATCATTCAAAGTGATAGTCTAGACTAGAGGCTGAGGTAGAAGGATTGCTTCAGCCCAGGAGTTTGAGAAAAGCCAGGGCAACATAGACCCAGGTCAAAGTTCATTAATAAATCTCTTGTTCTAGTCCAGCCCAGACCTCTGTAAGAGCTGCACCACCGGACCTCTGTAAGAACTGTGCTGCGACTGCGATCAGCGCCCGCCCAGACCTTGGTAAGAGCTGTGCCATGACCCCCAAACCGCGACCTGTACCCACCGGGCCTTCACATGCCCTGACCAGGAACTGCGGAAGCCGCACAACCCTGTGTCCTCCCTCATGTACCCTCCCTGCCTCCACATAGCCCGATTGTCTGGCCAGGGACTCTGGTAGCCACATGCCCTCCTGAGCACTCCCTACCTCTGCGTGGAGCCCTTCTCCTGGCCAGAGACTACTGGAGGCTTGGGCTTGCTGTGCCAAAGTCACTGGGCACCAGGAACTCCCAGAACTGTGTGCACCACCCCCTGCCCTGTTGCTAGATCCAGGTGTGTCACACTCTGGAGCTGCTTCCACAACCAGAACTCTGTGGCTGGGGCAGCCCCAGAGGAACTACACAGGGTCACTCCCTACAATGATCCAGCAAAAATAGAGTGATCCCACTGGGGTCTAATCTTGGAGAGACCCCTCCCCAACTCTGAGGATGGCCAGAGGCAATGGTGAAAACAATCATGAGGTGAAATCAACAGAAAAACTCTGGCAATATGAATAATCAGAGTAGATCAACTCCCCAAGGATCAATGGGGCAGACACAGCACAAGATCCCATCCACAAAGAAAATAGCTGAGATGTCAGAAATTGAATTCAGAATCTGGATAGCAAATAATATTGAATTAGAACTCCAAGCAGTAACCCAAAAGATATCTCAAGAATTCAATGAATTCAAAGACCAAATGACCAAAGATTTTGACACATTGAGACAAGAAGTTGCAGTCCTCAAAGATCTGAGAAACACAGTAGAATCCCCCAGTAACAGAATGGAGCAAGCAGAAGAAAGGATTTCTGACATTGAAGACAAAGCTTTTGAACGCTCCCAAACTCTCAAAAGGAAGAGAAATGGAGGGCAAAAACAGAACACTCTCTCAGAGAGCTCTGGGGTAATTTAAAGAAAACCAATATTCATCTTATAGGGATCCCCGAAAGCAATGAAGTGTCTTCACAAGACACAGAGTCTCTTCTCCATGAGATTATGAAGGAGAACTTTCCAGACATGCCAAGAGATTCTTAAATTCAGATAGCAGTTTCAGAACTCCAGCATGGCTCAACCCAAATAAGACATCCCCCAGACACATCATAATCAATTTCACTAAAGTAAGTATGAAGGAGAAAATTCTGAAAGCAGCCAGATTAAAAAACCCATCACCTACAAGGGGAAAAATATTAGAATAACTGGAGACTTCTCTGCTGAAAATTTTCAAGCTAGAAGAGAATGCTCATTGACTTTTAATCTCCTAAAACAAAATAACTTTCAACCCAGGATCCTGTACCCAGTTAAACTGAGTTTCATTTATGATGGAGAAATTAAATACTTTAATGACATTGACATGTTGAAGAAATTTGCCATACCTAAACCAGCTCTCCAGGATATTCTCAGACCTATCCTTCATAAAGACCAGCATAATCCCCCACCACAAAAGTAAATCCACCCAGAAACTTTTGATCAAATTCCAACTTCCACAGTCGCAAAAGGATTAAAAATGTCCACCAGACTCTTGAAAGGCTTATCAATATTCTCAATTAATGTGAATGGTTTAAATTGTCCTCTAAAGAGGCACAGGTTGGCTGACTGGATACAAAAACT
>CAUYPK010099553.1:0-29400 GCA_963574355.1 Loris lydekkerianus | reverse complement strand
AAAGGTACCCAATGTACTCAGCCCTACTATGAAGGTAAACTATAGCTTTCACATGAAGGCTATAACCCAACTATACCACAAGACTATGAGGAAAGGACCAAGGAAGGGGAAGGGAGGGGGGAGGTTTGGGTGGAGGGAGGGTGATTGGTTGGGCCACATCTATGGTGCATATTTTATCTATAATTAAAAAAAAAAATAAAGAAATTATATGAGAAAAAAATAAAAAAAAAAATAAAAATATTTGTAGCATTTTTATCTGGAGTTACCCTAAACTAGAAATCATCCAAATGTTCATCAGAAT
Organism: Loris lydekkerianus; assembly: GCA_963574355.1. Classification (NCBI taxonomy): domain Eukaryota; kingdom Metazoa; phylum Chordata; class Mammalia; order Primates; family Lorisidae; genus Loris; species Loris lydekkerianus. Next base: position 29,099 of record CAUYPK010099553.1, on the reverse strand, counting down.
GTGAATGAATGAACAGTATTCTATCTAATGGAGAATGGCTTAACTGTTCATCACACACAGGAATGAACTATTTCTTAGAAGAGAAAATGCATCATGAATCTCAACATCATTGACCTAAGTGATAAAAAATAAATAAAACAAAAAGAGCACATACGGTATGATTCCATGTATGTAAAATTCTAGAAATTACAAACTAGTGTATATTGAAAGCAGATCAAGTTTTATGCAAGAATGGTAAAATGTGAGCAAGGTGAATAGTAGGTAATGATTGCCCAGGGTCAGAGGGAAATGCCTGATATGATGTACATGTTCATTATCTTGACAGTAGAGATGTTTTCATAAATTCATGTGTGTATATAAAAATATATCACATTGTACACCTTAAATGTGCCTTTGTATTTCAGATAAACCTTAATAAAGCTGTTTTTAAAAATAAGAAGGCTTGTAAGTTTTTCTACTTGCTGTATTTGTTACATTGGAGGCATATGCAGGATACTAGATAACATGCAAAAACAGCCACACTTAACTCCATAAAGTTTTCATATTTTACATGTATAGAATTACCCTACAATGTATTACAAAGGCTATATCTGCAAATTAAATACACTGTCTCTAATTCTTATACATTTGCATGTGTATATTTAAAATATATTTTAGCATATGAGCTCAGATAAATGTGAGCACATATGTAAAATTTCATATGAATAGTCACCCAGACACAAGAAAAATGAAACATATGATAATGATGAAATTTTGAATAGACAACTATTAATATATCAGTTAAATAAGAACATTATAATCATTATTGTATCCAAGGACAGTACTGGGGATTATTAACAGATGATTCTGTTCAGTGAAAAGTGATTTTTAAAGCATCTATTTCAAAATCTCATTTCCATGTGTTTAATTAAAAATGCAATATTTTTATTAATTTTCAAAGTTACCAAAAGAATATTCGTATAGTAGTGAACTCTAGAGAAAATAAAAAAGATAAATAGAAAACAATTTACCAAACCAAGAAATAAGAAGAATATTTTCATTCAATCTTGTCCCCATAAGTCCCTATTATATTTTGTCCTGGCTTGCCAGCTGTTTCTGATAGTACCAGGATTGTATTATCCAGAGCTACTATTTCTACAAAGAAAGAGATTCAAGGTGAATTTGATCTGTCAGACTAGAGAAGAAGTGAAGGTGACATTTTACACTAATAATGAGTGTGATGGGAAACTTGACCAGCTCAATTTTGCATGTCATAGACATAACAGATACTTCCTAAACAGTTGATTGTAAATAAACCTGTACACAAATTGTTCCTCTGAAATGAACACAACTTTTCTTTATAATACATATCATTAAAGCCAGTTCTCTGAGTTTTCCCTAGAAATAGGTTATTTCCTTTAAATTTCATGTTTCCTCCCTCCAGAATTTTTAGAAATACCATTTCCACTGAGAAGTTTAGCATAAACACATTTTGACTTTTGCCTGGGTTGAGGAGTGTCCCAAGTAAGAAATCCTAAACAGAAGCAATCAATTTTTATATGCTATTTGACTCAGTGAATTTGTCAAATTCTAATTACAAAATCTGCTGTCATTTGATAATTTTACATTCTTACTAATCACTATCTCAGTAAAAAAAAAAAAGGCATGCTATTCCATGTCTGCATTGGCATAAGCTTATTAAGTTTATAGATCATTTATTCAAATTAGTACGTGAGGAATCAGACTCAAATCCTAACAATGTCTTCATTGTCAAATGTTTAAAATAATGATTGCTGTTTGTTATTAGCCAATGTATGTTTATTTCCTCCCTTGGATTGATAGTGGCAGATATTAACCCTTTTAATGCATTACATGAACAATTATGAGGATGAAGACTGAAAACTGTTGTGCTTTAATTTGCCACAAAACAAACGGTGGGACTGCAAGCTAGTACAACCTCTGTGGAAAGTCATATGGAGATACCTCAAAGAACTAAGAGTAGACATACCATTCAAACCAGCAATCACAATATTCCATACGTATCCAAAGGAAAAAAGGTTATTTTATCAAAAAGGTTCATGAACTTGAATGTTTACTGCAGCAAAATTCACAATAAAAAAGATGGAATCAAGCGAAGTGCCCATCAGTAAATGAGTGGATTAACAAACTGTGGAATATGTATACCATGGAGTACTACTCAGCCATAAAAACATGGTGAATGAATCCCTTTTGTATCAACTTAGATGGCAAGGGTTACCACTCTTCCAAGTGAAGTATTACAAGAATAGAAACACAAACATACATATATTTAAATAACCTTTAGTTTAAAATATGTCCCACATATACATAACTATAACTTTTTTTCTGAATTTATCAGAATGGACATGATATGCTATGGACATACTATGGAAGTTTTATATAGTCATTCCATACTGTAGTAAAACCTTTGAAGGTATAACTTTTTGTAAGAAGACTTACATGGCACATTTAATTATCATCCAACTAGAAATTATTTATTTGCTGGTTCATTTATTTATTTATTTATTTATAGACAGAGTCTTAGTCACCCTGGGAATGAACACTGTAGCATCATACCTTACAGCAACCTCAAACTCTTGGGCTCAAGAGATTTTCTTGTCTCAGTCTCCTGAGTAGGTGGGCCAACAGGTGCCTGCCACAACACCCAGCTATTTTTTAAGAGACAGGGTCTCACACTTGCTCAGGCTGGTCTCAAATCTGTGAGCTCAGAAAGTCCACTGGCCTCAGCCTACAAGATTGCTAGGATTATAGGCATGAGCCATTGCCTACCAGGTTGCTAGGACTACAGGTGTGAGCCACTGTGCCTGACTTCATTCAATTATTTTAAAATGAGGTTGGTTTTATATATTACTACAAGGAGTAATATATATTAATGCACATAATTATTTTATAATAATTAAAATTATGATTCAAAATTACATTTATATGTGACTGTGAAGATATTTTTAATGGTAAATTGTTACGATCTTGTTATCTTTCCAACATCTTATCACAAAATAAAAGCATAATTATGTTTATTAGTTTATTCTTAAATGTGACATTTAGATAAAGTTGAGCTAAAGGAAACACGGATGTAAAAGCTATAGTTAGTTATGAGTTGCATGAATATTTGCACACTATCATGAAGTAAATTCACAATAACATGTAAGAGTGCCTATTCTACTCTTCATGTGAGTTCAATGAGATGTTAATAACCCTGGACCATAACTCTCTTTAGTGCTGAAGCAATGGAAGACAATCCATATGGTGGAGTGAATGTCTCTTCCAAAACCAACAAAGGAAGCTACAAATAAAATATCAATTTTTGAGCTTTGTTAAGTACTGCTTTTTAAAAGATATTATTTTTTAATGTATTTTATTTTAGAATATTATGGGGGTACAAAGATTTTGGTTACATGAATTGCTCTTATGAAGGTTGAGTCAAAATCACAAGTGTGCCTATCATCAAGCAAGTATGCATTGTATCTGTTAGGTGAGAATTTACCCACCCTGCCCGTATCCTCCCACCTGTTTGATTTTCATTGAGTTTTACTACCGTTTGTGAATATGGTTGCTGATTTATTAGTTTCAGTTTAATAGTGAGTACATGTAATGATTGTTTTTCCATCTTTGCAAAACTTCACTTAGAATAATGGTCTCCAGTTCCATCCAGGTTGCTGCAAAATGTATTTTTTCACAATTTTTTATGGTTGAGTAGTATGCCATAGTATATATATTGTATTTTATTAATCCACTCATGTATTGATGAGCATTTAGATCGATTCCACAACTTTTTTATTGTGAATTTTCCTGCAATAAACATTCAAGTGTACTTGTAAAATATAAAAAATAATGATTCTTTTTCTTGTTGAGTAAATACCCAATACTGAGATTGCTCCATCAAATGGTAGGTCTAAATTTAGTTTTATGAAGTGTCTCCATACTATTTTCCACAGTGGTTGTAGTCTCACCAACAGTGTATTAGTTTTCCTTTTTCTAAACCTCCATTCCAACATCTTCTATTTTGGGACTTCTTGATACACTTCATTCTAAATGGTGCTGGGAAAAATGTATAGCCACATAGAAGACTCAATCAGGATCTGTTTCTGTCACCACTCATGAAAACTAATTCACAATGGATAAAAGATTTAATCCTAGAACATGAAACTATAAGAATTCTAGAATAAAATGTTAGGAAAACTCTTAGGGATATCAGCCCATGTAAAGAATTTATGAAGATCTAAAAAGACAATCACAGCAATTACAAAACTTAGCAAATGGCACTTGATTAAATTAAACAGCTCCTGTATAGCCAAGTTAACAATCAAGAGAGTAAATAGACAACATAAAAAATGGAAGAAAATATTATATGCTATACCTTTGATAAAGGCATAACCAGAATCTATAAAGAACTCAACCAAATGAAAAATCAAGTAACCCCAGAAAAAATGGGCTAAAGACAAGAACAGAAAGCTTTCAAAAGAAGATAGACTAATGGCCAAGAAACATGAAAAAAAATGTTCAACATCTTTAATCATTAGAGAAATGTGGATAATATAAATATATCTTTAAAAATCATATATAGCTTTAAAATTAATTCTTAGGTCATAACCATCTTTCTCTGGAAATGAGACTTAGAATCAGTTTTGTCTAAAATATTTGCCTCATAAAACAGATAAGCAACCACAAATCTTTCTTTTACATATGAAATTAGTACATCCATTTATGGAGCAATCTTGTGAAAATAGGAATTTTATTAATTCAAACTAGCACTCAGAACACAGAACAGTTTGGAGGAAGATAAACTTCTCTAGGGAAAGAAAAATCCTTCATTAACTTCATGTTTTATGGACAAAAGGTGACTCAATGAACAAAGGGATAAAACATGATTTAAAACTTTAATTTTAAATGTTAAAAGAAGTCACAAGACTAATAGAATTTCTCAATAACCTGAAAATCAATAACTCTAAATATCTTAGTAAAACACTTTTAACTGCATTATTTTTCAGCCCATACAAAAAAAGATTGTAAATAGGATTAGAACCAACTTACACAATGACAATTATAATTGTGTGTATATTTCACATATAGAATCTATGCAATTCACTTTTTCGAAATTAGTTAAATAATTTTTGGTCATTCATTGGCTGACGCCCATTGTATAGTCAAGTGAAGGGAATGTTTTTGTTGTTATGGTTTCCTGAGTAATTACACGTATACATGCACAGAACAAATGAGAGATACTCATTTTTCAATAGTCCAAATTATTATATGTGAAATCATTTATCTGTTTAATACAACCAAAGGGATCAAATTAGTTAACAGCCCCAAATTTCTATATCACATTTTATTTGTTTTATTGTTCCCTGAAATTTTCTTCTCTTTAGTTCATTTTTTTTTTTTTTTTTTGGTTCAGCTTTTATAACAAATTTTATTGCAGATATTATCCACTGTTTGTATGTTAAAGTTTAAAGGAAGATTTGGTAAATATAATGGCTTAGCCTGTTTTCTTCTTTTCTTCTTCTTCTTTTTATTTAATAAAGCAGAATGGGGCTTACAAATGTAACTAGTAGTGCTAAATGTCACTCAATTTCAGAAGATCTCTAAACACTTGGCAGCTGACATGAAATTCATATTGGTCCTGAGAGAAAAGGAGCATATTAGATGCAAAAGCTAAAAGGAAAGCATATTTCCATATTTTGGTAAGGAAAGAGCATTTTGGTAAGGAATGGCTTGTGCAGCATTCTAGAAATGTGAAAATACTTGTGCTATTTGTTTAAGAAGAATATAAAGTAAAGGAAGTAAAAATGTGAGAACTGGCCTCTAAAGAAGTCATTCATCAAACCATTGGGTATTGAACAAATATCATCATAATGATATGCAGAGTCAATGAGAGACAATATAAATATAAGCATCATCGATTCCTTCTTCAAAGAGGGCATGGTAAAAAGCTGGCTTAATAGTTGCCATAAAATTTTCCTTCCTATATTCTATGTTATTTCTACTTTCTATGCATTTTCTAAAATTACCCTAATCTCTTAGCTACTGCTTTTTGGATTTCTGTTGGCTCATTGACATTAGAAGTTTTACCAACAAAAAATTAGGTGGAGAAAAAGAATGACAAATTGTCTCAATATAGTTTTTCCATAGAAAAAAGTATCAAAATTTGCCATCAGAAGTTAATATCCACCTTGCACTCAAGCAATCTGAAAAATAAATAGTCTGTAACAAAAAAGTATTGTTCATTTTGCCACAATAACTGATAGGTTTTATATTTTTTCTTTGAGAGAGGAGAATTTGAAATCAAACATTAGGGGGGAAAGATCTATAGAAATCATGTAAATGTGCTTTACAGTCAATTTCACGGTAATATTTACTTTTTTACAGTTTAGTCTCAATTGATTATCTATGGAAACATTGTGAAGGAAAAATAATTCGTATTTCTTATAGTCTTATCTAATGCTTGATCATAGTCATGTATATTGAATAGTGAGAAAACAGTGTAACTCATTTGGTACATGCACAGAGGTGTTAATCAAATGATAACACTATATAAATGATAGTTTATAAAACAAAATCATTTGGATGATGGCTTTTATTATTTCTCGGAATAGTTTTTATAGAGTAATTTTGCTTCTTGGTTAAGCTTTATCTTATTATTATTATTTTTTTAATTACTCCATTTTTTTTTAATAGAAAAACACTTTGATTCTTGATTTTTAGGTAACCAACATATGTTTTTAACATACCACAAATTATGTAACCAAATGAGTCACATTCTTCTGCCAATTTTTTCAAACTTATATTATTTCCTTATTTTTAGGAATAAGATGCAAATTGAACTCACAGAAAACCAGTGTATGTCTTGACCTAGGGGAATCAGTTTAAGGTCATTATAAATTTAATTAAATAGTCATGAACTACACTGAAAAATAAAATCCTTGCATAATAATGATTGAGAGCAACTACTGATGTCATGTGCTCCCAGTCCATCATGAGTTTAGTAAAGTTTGTGCAGGACATAGTTGAATGTATACCAGTAAACTGTGCAATTAAGTCTTGCAAGATGTCATTACTTTTACTAGAAAAGAGTTATGTCTGAGAGTTTTGCTAGCACAGTTGTTTGGATGAGATTTTCTGAATTTGGATTCTGGCTCTATGACTTTCTTGCCATAGAAATTTAAATTACTTACTTTATCTATCTATACCTCATTTTACTCTCTATAAAATGGGAGAAATAACAGTGTGTATCTCAAAGTGTTAGAAGGATTAAATGAGTTCCTATAAAATGATATACCAAAAATGAGTATATTTTGAGCATTTAATAAGTGCTAAGTTAAACGTGAATTTTTTTCCCAAAGGAAAGCAACAGTTGTGTGTGTTTGGGTAGGGGGAAGTGAATGAAGTCAAGTTTACATTGCTTTTTAACTTGATAAAATACTTAAGCTGAAATACTTGAGGTGACAAAGCATACTCATTTTCTGAATCATAGGTAATTATTGAGAGCAATTACTGTAATGTAATATAATGCAGTATGTTAAAATACAATATGTTTCATGTAGGCAGTATGTAAACTATTGCATCTTTCTTGTATTTGCAATGTATTTTCTGCCAAATCTCACTTTTAAAATGTTATGCATTTATCAAATACAACCTGAAATATGTATGCATTATGGAATATCTAAATCAAGATAATTAACATATGCATTATTGTGCATGTCATTTTTTCTGGTGAGAACTATAGTCACTATGTCATATACTAGATCTCTTATATTTATTTCTTCGATCTAATTGAAACTATATATGCTTATATTTTATTTTCACCATAACTGTTGGAGTATATCATTTGTGTACATTTATTTTGTAGGCTGAGACTTAACTGAATTTGTTTTTCAATTCCAAATTGAATTGTTTGAATCTTTTGGGTTTTCCAGATATAAGATCATACCATCAGCATAGAACAATGATTTGAAATCTTCTGTCCTTATCTAGATAGCATTTATTTCCTTCTCTGGCCTGATTTCTCTGGCTAGGGCTTCCAGCTCTATGTTGAACAGAAGTAAAAATAATGGGCAACCTTGTCTGGTTCCAGTCCTCAGTGGGAGTGCTTTCAATTTTTCCCTCTTTAGTCTGATCTTGGTAGCAGGTTTGTCATATAAGGCCTTTATAATTTTGAAGTAAGTCCCATCTATGCCTATTTTGTTAAGTGTACTTAACATAAAAGGGTGCTGAATTTTCTCAAATATTTTTCCTACATTTATCGAAGAATCACATTCTTGTTTTTACATCTATTTAAGTGGGGGATAACATTTGTAGATTTGAGTATGTTGAACTATCTTTACACCTCCGTATTGAAGCCCACTTGGTCTGGATGAACTTTTTCTTTTTTCTTCTTTTTTTTTTTTTAAGACAGAGTCTCATTATGTTGCCCTTGGTAGAGTGCTGTGGTGTCACAGCTCACAGCAATCTCAAGCTCTTGGCCTTAAGTGATTTTCTTGCCTCAGCCTCCCAAATAGCTGGGACTACAGGCACCCACCGCAATGCCTGACTATTTTTTGATTGGGGTTGCCATTATGATTTGGCAGGCCCAGGCTGGATTCAAACAGGCCAGCTCTGGTGTATGTGGCTGGCACTGTAACCACTGAACTACAGGTGCCAAGCCTGTTATTGAGAATTTTTGCATGTATATTCACAAGGAGAGCTCTATTGTTTTCCTTTTTAGTTGTATTCTGTCCCGGCTTTGGAATCAAGGTGATATTGGCTTTTGTAGAATGATTTCGTGAGGATTCCTTCCTTCTCAACATTAAGAAATAATTTCTGCAGTACATATACAAGCCTTTCTGTGGAGAGCAGGTGGTGAGTGGCAGGGCCCCCATGGCCTGGGAGACTTTGACCTTTAACTGTTTTCTTCCTGCTGACTCAACATGTTTTTCGTCCTCTTAAAACAACATGTTTTTCTCCTTCTTAGATGTTTTGCCAGAAGTCACATATTTCTTTTTTACCTAATCATTCGAAACTATGCAGAAAACTATGCACCCCTTCCCTTTTTATTTCTTTAACACATGTTAATGACATTATGCAGTAGACACCATTAACAGAATGAATTGTTCTTGATAAAGCTATTTACATTTTCCAATCATATTGCAAGACTAAAATGTTTTTTGTGTGTGCTACTTCCTCACAAACAGGCCTGCTGAGATACTATAAAATAAAGCCAATTTTGTATTTTGGCACTCAATGCAGTGTGACTGCTGCAGAACTCCCCATCCCATCCTTGTCTCCTGTGGCTCTTCTGTCATTCCCCACCATTCCCACTCCGGTTGGTTCTCTTTCATGCTGGTTCGCTTGATATCAATCTGTTGAGTTCTATATTTTCTTGACTGAGCCTAGGAGGAAGATGTGTTTCCAAAAATTTGTCTATTTGTCCATGTTTTCAAGTTTGTGATTTAAAGATTTTTATAGTATTACATAATAATATTTTACATATCTGTGTTGTCAGTTCTGATTTCCTCTCCTTAATATCAATTGGGCTTAGTAGAGGCTTTTCTCTTTTGTTTTCTATTAATCAGGTTGGAGACATGTGATTTTGTTTATCTTTTTAAAGAACCAATTTTTTGTTCATTAATCTTCTGTTAGAAGATCTTAAACTATTAAACTGTAATTATTAAAGAATCTTAATAGCTCTTTTTTTCTTGATTTCATTTAGATATGCCTTGATCTTAGTTATTTGTTTTCTGCTGAGTTTGATATTGGCCTGCTCTTCCTTTTCCAGTTCCTTGAGATGATTGGTTAGATTATGGATTTGTGTTTCCTCTTGATGTAGGCATTTAAGACTATTAGTTAATACCTTCTCAGGTATTAGAAAGAAATGAAATACTTAGGAATATACCTAACAAAGGAAGTAAAAGGCCTTTATAGGGAGAATATTAAACCAGTGAGAAAAGAAATTGTGGAGGATGAAAAGAGATGGAAAAACATACTATGCTCATGGAGTGACAGAATTAGTGATATATATATATATATATATATATATATATATATATATATATATATATTATTAATAAATATCATGTATATTTGGCCAGGACCAATCCCAATCAGAGATGAACTCACCATCTCTGGTATAATATGGCGCTGGTGCCCTACTCCTTTGAGCCATAGGTGCCACAGAGAATTACTATTTTTTTAAATGGCTATATTACCCAAAGTGATGTACATGTTCAATGCAAGTCTCATTTAAAAACAAATGCTGTTTTTTGCAGATCTAGAAAATATAGTTCTATACTTCACATGGAACTAGAAAAGACCCTAAATAGCTGAGATAACCGTACAAAATAAGAACACTTAAACCAAAGGCAAGAAACTATGAGGATCCTAGAACAAAATATTAGACAACTCTTCTATATAGCAGCTTAGGCAAAGATAAATGAACACCCCAAGAGCAATTACAGCAAGAACAAAAATAAATATATGGGACCTTATTAAATTAAAAGACTTTGGTACAACCAAGGACAAAATCAAAAGAGCAAATATACAACTGATGGGAGAAAATATTCACTTGGCATATATCTAATAAAGGATTGATAACCAGAATATACAAAGAACTCAAGCAAATAAGTAAGAGATAACCAAATAACCCCATTAAAAAGTAGGCAAAATATATGAACAGAAACTTTTCAAATGAAGATATACTAATAGCCTCATGAAAAAATGAAACTCAGGAAAAAATGCTTGATGTCTCTTCTCATGAGGGAAATGCAAACCAAAACCACAATGAGATATCTCCTAACTCTATATTAGGAGGATGTCTCATATTAAAACAAAATATGTTGGTATGGTTGCAGAGAAAAAGGAATATTTATACACTGTTCTTGGAACTTCAAACAGGAGCAACTTCTATGGAAAATTGTATAAAGATACCTCAAAAACTAAAGATTACCTACCACTTGATTCAACAATCTCACTTCAGGGTATATATCTAAAGGAAAACATGCCATTTTATAAAAAGCACCCCTATACTAGAACATTTAAAGAAGCACAATTTATAATTACAAAGACATGGAAACAACACAAGTGCCCACCAACACATGAATGGATTAATAAATGTGGTATAGGCATACTATGGAGTACTATTAAACCACACACATACACAAAAAAATGGTGAGCTAGTATCTTTTTGGACAACCTGATAGGAACTGGAAGTCATTCTTCTAAGTGAAACATCACAAGAGTGGAAAAACAAGTACATGTACTCAGTATCAAATTGAAACTAATTCATCACCAATTAAGTACCCATATAGAAATAAATTTCAATAAAAAATCAAGCTGGGAGGAAGGGGAGGAGGGAATGAATAAATTCACAGCTATTTGGCACAGTGAACCCTATCTTTGTGAAGGGCACCTTATGTGTATAACTTTGACTCAATATGTATGAAAACAAAGTATGTAAACAAAACACAAATACCCTTAATATTCTGAAATAAAAAATAGTGAAAATAGTATATGACATGCATGAACAAATAATAAATTATATATGATTTCATCAGTATATTTATGTTACCCCAGTTCTCAATCCCCAACCACCATTCTACTTTCTATTTTTCAGCTTTCAACTTTTTTGAATTCCACATATCAGGTCATGAAGACATGAAGTACATGTCTTTAAGTACTTGGCTTATTTCACTTAGCATGATGTCCCCCAGTGTCATCCATATTACCTTAAGAGGTATGATTTTCTTCCATATTTTTCTTCTTCTTTTTTTTTTTTTATTAAATCATAGCTGTGTATGTTAATGTAATCACAGGGCATCATACACTAGTTTCATAGACCATTTGACACATTTTCATCACACTCGTTAACATATCCTTCCTGGCATTTTCCTAGTTATTGTGCTAAGACATTTACCTTCCACATTTACTAAGTTTCACATATACCCTTGTAAGATGCACCACAGGTGTAATCCCAACAATCCTCCTCCCTCTACCCACATGCCCCTCCCTGCCCTCCCCTTCCCACTTCCCTCTATTCTTAGGTTGTAACTGGGTTATAGCTTTCACGTGAAAGTCATAAATTAGTTTCATAGTAGGGCTGAGTACATTGGATATTTTTTCTTCCATTCTTGGGATACTTTACTAAGAAGAATATGTTCCAGCTCCATCCACGTAAACATGAAAGAGGTAAAGTCTCCATCTTTTTTTAAGGCTGCATACTGTTCCGTGGTGTACATATACCACAATTTATTAATCCATTCATGGATCGATGGGCACTTGGGCTTTTTCCATGACTTAGCAATAATGAATAGGACTGCAATAAATATTCTGGTACAAATATCTTTTTCTGGAGTGATTTTTGGTCTTCTGGGTATATGACTAGCAGAGGAATTACAGAATTGAATAGCAGATCTATTTTTAGATCTCTAAGTGTTCTCCATACATCTTTCCAAAAGGAATGTAGTAATTTGCATTCCCACCAGCAGTGCAAAAGTGATCCCTTTTCTCCACATCCACGCCAACATCTCTGGTCTTGGGATTTTGTGATATAGGCTAGTCTTACTGAAGTTAGATGATATCTCAAAGTAGTTTTGATTTACATTTCTCTGATGATTAAAGATGATGAGAATTTTTTCATATGTCTGTAGGCCGCACACCTGTCTTCTTCAGAGAATTTTCTCTTCAAATCCCTTACCCAGCCTGCGATGGGATCACTTGCTCTTTTCTGGCTTATACGTTTGAGTTCTCTGTGGATTCTGGTTATTAAACCTTTGTCGGAGACATAACCTGTAAATATCTTCTCCCATTCTGAGGGCTGTTTGCCTGCTTTACTTACTGTGTTCTTGGCTGTGTATAAGTTTTTTAGTTTGATCAGGTCCCAGTAGTATTTTTGAAGCTGCTTCAATTGCCCGGGAGGTCCTCCTCATAAAATACTCGCCCAGGCCTATTCCTTCAAGGGTTTTCCCTGCACTCTCTTCTTGTATTTTCATAGTTTTATGTCTTAAGTTTAAATCTTTAATCCAGTGAGAGTCTATCTTAGTTAATGGTGAAAGGTGTGGGACCAGTTTCAGTCTTCTGCAGGTTGCTAGCCAGTTCACCCACCACCATTTGTTAAATAGGGAGTCTTTTCCCTGATAAATGTTTTTAATTCACTTGTCAAAGATTGAGTAGCAATAAGTATCTGAATTCATCTCTTGGTTTTCTCTTCTTTTCCAGATATCTACTTCTCTGTTTTTGTGCCAGTACCATTCTGTTTTGATCAGTATCGATTTGTAGTATAGTCTTAGGTCTGGTAGTTTGATTCCTCCTGCGTTGTTTTTATTTCTGAGTAATGTCTTGGCTATTTGAGTTTTTTTCTGATTCCATATAAAACAAAGTTTTGTTTTTTCAAGATCTTCAAAGTATGACAGTGGAGCTTTAATAGGGATTGTGTTAAAATTATATATTGCTTTGGGTAGTATGGACATTTTGACAATGTTGATTCTTCACAGCCATGAACATGGTATGTGTTTCCATTTGTTAACATTTTTAGCTATTTCTTTTCTTAGAGTTTCATAGTTCTCTTTATATAGATCTTTCACGTCCTTTGTTAGATAAACTCCCAATATTTCATCTTCTTTGGCACTACTGTGAATGGGATAGAGTCCTTAAATGTTTTTTCAACTTGACTATTGTTGGTATATATAAAGGCTACTGATTTATGAATGTTGATTTTGTAACCTGAGGCGCTACTGTATTTCTTGATCACTTCTAATGGTTTTGTAGTAGAATTCCTAGTATTTTCCAGATATACGATCATATCATCTGCAAATAGCAAAAGCTGGATCTCTTCTGACCCTATATGGATACCCTTGATTGCCTTCTCTACCCTAATTGTAGTGGCTAAAACTTCAATTACAATGTTAAAGAGCAATGGAGACAATGGGCAGCCTTGTCTGGTTCCAGATCTGAGTGGAAATGATTTCAATTTGACTCCATTCAATACGATATTGGCTGTGGGTTTGCTATAGATGGCCTCTATCAGTTTAAGAAACATCTATACTAATATTCTTAAGTGTTCTGATCATAAAGTGATGTTGGATATTATCAAAAGCTTTTTCTGCATCAATTGAGAGAATCATATGGTCTTTGTTTTCTAATTTGTTTATGTGCTGAATCATACTTACAGATTTATGGATATTGAACCAGCCTTGAGACCTTGGGATAAAACTTACTTGGTCATGATGTATAATTTGTTTGATGTGTTGCTGGATTCTGTTTGTTAGAATCTTGTTGAATATTTTTGCATCTGTATTCATTAGTGATATTGGTCTATAATTTTTTTTCCTTGTTGGGTCTTTTCCTAGTTTGGGGATCAAGATGATGTTTGCTTCATAGAACGTATTTGGTAGTCTTCCTTCTTTTTATACCTTTTGGAACAGGTTGAGTAATATGGGTACCAATTCCTCTTTAAAGGATTGGTAGAATTCTGATATGAAACCATATGTTCCCAGTCTTTTGTTTTTAGGGAGGGTTTGTATGGTTGATGCTATTTCAGAACTTGATATGGGCCTGTTCAACATTTCCACTTGATTCTGGCTAAGTCATGGAAGGTGACGTGTTTCCAAGTATTGGTCAATTTCCTTCAGATTTTCATATTTCTGAGAATAAATTTTCTTGTAATATTCATTAAGGATTTTTTGAATTTCTGAGGAGTCTGTTATTTCATCTTTGTCATTTCTGATTGATGAGATTAGAGATTTTACTCTTTATTTCCTGAATAGGTTGGCCAAAGGTTTATCTATTTTATTGACCTTTTCAAAAAAACCAACTTTTTGATTTATTGATCTGTTGTATAATTCTTTTGTTTTCAATTTTATTTAATTCTGCTCTAATTTTGATTATTTCTTTTCTTCTAGTGGGTTTGGGATTAGAATGTTTCCAGTTGCTTGAGATGTCCCATTAAGTTGTTAACTTTCTCTCTTTCCGTTCTCTTGAGGAAGGCTTGCAGTGCTATACATTTTTCTCTTAGGACTACCTTTGCAGTATCCCAGAGGTTCTGATAATTTGTGTCTTCATTGTCATTTTGTTCCAAAAATTTGGCAATTTCCTTCTTAATTTTATCCATGACCCAGCTATCATTCAGCATAAGATTATTTCACTTCCATGTTTTTGTATGAGTATGCAGATTCCTGTTGTTACTCAGCTCAATTTTATTCCATGGTGGTCTGAGAAGATGCAAGGAATAATTTCTATTCCTTTAAATTTACTGAGGTTAGACTTGTGACCTAAGACGTGATCGGTTTTGGAGTATGTTCCGTGTGCTGATGAGAAGTATGTGTATTTAGTTTTGTTGGGATGAAATGTTCTGTAGATGTCTGCTACATCCAAATGTTGGATGGTTAGGTTTAAATCTTAAATTTTTTTGCTCAGCTTCTTCTCGGAGCATCTATGCAACACTGCAAAAGGAGTGTTGAAATCTCCTACTATTATGGAGCTGGAGGAAATCAAGTTGCTCAATTCTGTTAGAGTTCCTCTAATAAATTGAGGTGCATTCTGGTTGGGTGCATAGATATCAATAATTGAAATCTCATCATATTGAGTATTACCCTTAACAAATATGAAGTGATCATTCTTATCCTTCTTTACCTTTATTTGTTTAACGCCTATTGTTTCCGCAAATAAAATTGCAACAACTGCTTTTTTTTGATTACCATTTGCCTTAAATATAGATTCCCATCCTTTTAGCCTGAGTCTAAATTTGCCTTTTAAGTTAAGATGTGATTCTTTTATGCAACAAATATCTTCCCTGAGTTTTTATATCCAGTCTGCTAACCTATGCCTCTTTAGAGGACAGTTTAAGCCGTTCACATTAATGGAGAATGTTGATAAGTCTGGTCAAATTTTGAGTATTGAGTTTTTCAAAAGTCCAGTGGACATTTTTAATCTTTTTGCCAGTGTGGAAGTTGGAGTTTGATCAAAAGTTTCTGAATGAGTTTACTTTTGTGGTAGAGGATTAGGTTGGTCATTATGGAGGATAGGTCTGAGAATATCCTGAAGAGCTGGTTTGGTTATGGCAAATTTCTTCAACATATGAATGTCATTAAAGTATTTAATTTTTCCACCATAAATGAAACTCAGTTTAGCTGGATACAGGATCTGGGTTTGAAAGTTATTTTGTTTTAGGGTATTAAAAGTCGATGACCACCCTCTTCTGGCTTGTAAAGTTTCAGCAGAGAGATCTGCAGTCATTCTAATATTCTTCCCTTTAAAGGTAATGGCTTTCTTCTACCTGGCTGCTTTGAGAATATTGTCCTTCATATTAACTTTAGTGAAGTTAATTATGATATGCCTGGGGGATGTCTTATTGGGGTTGAATTGTGCTGGGGTTCTGAAGCTGTCTGCTATCTGAATTTCAGAATCTCTAGGCATGTCTGGAAAATTCTCTTTCATAATTTCATGGAGAAGGGCCTCTGTGCCTAGCAAGGCCACTTAATCTGTTTCCAGGATTCCAATGAGTTAGATATTAGCCTTCTTTGAATTATCCCAGAGCTCTCTGAGAGAATGATCTGTTTTTGCTCTCCATTACTCTTCTTCTTTGAGAGTTTGGGAGTGTTCAAAGGCTTTGTTCAATGTCATAAATCCTTTCTTCTGGTTACTCCACTCTGTTATTGAGGGATTCTACTGTATTTTTCAGATCTTTTAGGGCTGAAAATTCTTGCTTCAGTGTGTCTAAGTGTTTGGTGATTTTGTCTTTAAATTTGTTAACTTCTTGAGACAACTTTTGAATTTCTTCTCGAATTCCTAATTCCACTTTATTCATCTTGTTTGTAATCCAAATTCTGAATTCGATTTCTGTCATCTAAGCCAGTTGTTTATGAATGGGATCTTCAATTATATCTGCCATATCTTGCCTTGGGGGGGGGGGGGGTTGATCTATTCTGGTTATTCATGTTACCAGAGTTTTTCAGCTGATTCCACCCCATGATTGTTTTACTCCCTTTCATTTTTAATCTGGAACTTTACCGAGGACCCGTACAGTGCTGTGGCCTGAGAATCTGGGGCCCTGTTTGGTGTGGTAGGGCTAAGTAGTTCTGTCTTTTTTTCAGCTTGTTTTTATTCAAACCTAGTGAAACAGTTACTCTGGGTTGAAGTCTCAGCTGTGGAGAAATACCAGCAATTAAGTCACCATGCTCCCTCACAGGCAACAATTGAAAAAGGAAAATTAAACCTTCCTACAACCGGACACCCAGGGCACCACCTGAATAGTCCTCAGGCAATTGGGTCAGTTCAAAAGGTCCAAATCAATTGTCTCAGTCAGCACCTATCTCAGGTGGGAGAGTTTAAGAGTTCTCTGGAAATTGGATCAGAGGGGTCTGGTGACTACTCTGATACGGCTTGCTCCAGTACTGCATGGAGTCAGAGAGAGCCACCCAGCAAATAGATCAGTCTTGGAAGATTGCTGCCTTCTTCCCCACCTTGCGCCTCTTTCACATTCAGTCACTGATATCCCTGCAGTTGGCTGACCCAGTTGCCTGTAGTGAACAGATGCTCCAGGGTTTTTCACCTGCCTGAATCACAAGGAAATCTGCCAGGCCTCTGTGCTCTGCCTCTATCTAGCAGCAGGAGGTGAGGCTTGACAGCCTTGGGTGCTTGATGAAGGTTGGGGGTTGTTCACTCAGGTCCAGCTTGACCCTGATTGATGTTACTGACAGAACAGAACAGAACTGCTAAATTCCCCTGCAGAAGAGAAGGTGTATTGAGTTTCAAAGCCCTGTCTTTGCTCCTGCAGGTTTGTATTTGGTTACCTGTCAGTTCTATCTTGCTGCCTTCCTTTGTCTATAGGCTGATGA
Source organism: Loris lydekkerianus (assembly GCA_963574355.1). Classification (NCBI taxonomy): domain Eukaryota; kingdom Metazoa; phylum Chordata; class Mammalia; order Primates; family Lorisidae; genus Loris; species Loris lydekkerianus. Next base: position 11,280 of record CAUYPK010099553.1, on the reverse strand, counting down.
TCCCCTGAGGGCCAGGTGTGTCTTAGGCTCAGTAAAGTGGTCCTCTGGGTCAGCCCTGCCCTAAGAGCTTCCCGGGTCTGTGAGTCGGTACTGCCTCAGGCAAATCCTTTACTCACGGGTGGTTGCTGGCCTCTTCTGGTTGCCCATGGAGACAGCGGGTGTGGCTTCAGAATATCCAGGTGTGAAGTGTATTGCTGCCAAAAGATGGCTGCTGATCTGAGCCCCAGGGAACCACTGCTCTGGTGCAGTTCCGTCCCAGCCGACTGTCCTCTCCTTGCTCCCATGCCCAGGGGTCAGCACTGACCAGCTGCAGCCTAGGCATTGTCCACACCCCTCGAAAAATCACCCAAGAAACTGGACTCCTTTGGGACAGGCTTTCAGACCTCAGAGTGAGAGCAGAGGGGAGTGCTGGGATCTCAGAGTTGCAGGCAGAGAATATACATGATTCCACACAGTTTTATGCCTGGCCATTTTGCTGCCAAAAGGCGGCTGCCGCTCCACACCTCAGGGAACTGCTGCTCCGGTGCAGTTCCCTCTCAGCCAATCGTCCTCTCCTCGCTCACATGCCCCAGAGCCAGCACTGACCAGTTGCAGTCCAGGCACTGTCCACACCCCTCAAGAAATCACCCAAGTATCTGAACTCCTGGGGAACAGGTCTCTAGACCTCAGAGTGAGAGTGGAGGGGAGTGCTGGGAGCTCAGAGTGCAGGTAGAGAATATATACAGTTTTATACAATTTTATGCCTGGCAGGAGAAAGCCATGGAACCCCAGTAGGGGAGGTGGGTCCAGTATTTAGAGGGTCTCTACTGTGGATTGTAGTGGGAGGACCTTTGAATTCTGCCCATTTGTTTGTGGGGCACTCTGAGCTGTTCTCATGGTGGAGGGGACTCCCATCCGCTTGGTGATGGATTTTGTACCTTTTGTTTGTACACTTGTGGTCGCAGCTTGCCTCAGCGGGGTTGATGTGCATTCTTCAGCCTTCTCTCTTGGTGCAGCTCAAATCCACCGGGTTACTTGCTAAATTTTTGTCCTTTAACTCTCCTTCTGGATGGGAGCCTCTGTGGAAAGCTGGCTTCAGTCAGCCATCTTGTCTTTGCCCCTCTTCCATATTTTTCAAGACTAAATAGTATTCCATTAGTTATGCTTCATTCATTCTTTTCATTAATGGACATACAGATTGAATATGGGGATGTATCCACACCTTCAATACATCAATTTTCAACGCCTTTTGATATATATCAGGAAGTAAGATTCCTAGATAATATGCTAGTAGTATATTTAGTTTTTTGAGATACCTTCACATCATTTTCCATAATGGCCATATTAAATTTCCTTCACACCAATAATTTCCAACAGTTCCCTTTATTCCACATCATATCCAACAGTTATTTTCTTCTTATGTATAATAGCCAATGTAATAGGTGTGTTGTGTTGTTCTATTTTGGTTTAATTTGAGTTTCTCTGATAACTGGTAATTTTTAACATTTTTCATACACTAATTGGCAATTAATATTCCATTTCTTGAAAAATATCTATTCAAACCTTTCACCTATTTCATAATTGTGTTATTGGTTTTTTAGTGATGTCTCCATGTTTTTATTTTATTTTATTTTATTCAAATTTCTTTGGCTATGTGAGATCTTTTGTGATTAAATTCAAATTTTGTAATTGTGTCTTTTATTCCTTGAATAAATTAGTTTGAATTTTGGCAAAGATTGTATTGAACCTGTAGATCACTTGGAGTGAGGTAAACGCTTTAACAATTATAATGCTTCCATGAACATAGGATATCTTGACATTTATCTGTGTGTTCTTCAATTTCTTTAATCTATACTTTATAATTATTAATATATAGTTCTTTCACATCCTTTGGTAATTTTATTTTTCTTATTTAAATTTTACCTAAGGTTTTTTTTGTTTCTTTGTTTTTTAAGTCTTTACAAATGTTTGGTTTTTTGTTTTTTTTTTCTTGTTTTGGTCGGGGCCAGGCTTGACCCTGCCATTCCTGATATTTGAGGCCAGCACCCTGCTTCTTGAACCAAAGGCAACACCCATTCTTTTTTTTTTTTTTATGGTTTGTTTTTAGTGTATAAAAACAGTACATTTTATTTTTACATGTTGCAACTTGTTGTGAAATTATTAGTTTCAATAATTTTTTTAATCTTCAAGGTTATCGCTCTATAAAATAATGTTGCCTGCAAGCAAAGGCAGTTTTCTTTTTAATTTGAATGTATTTTATTTCTTTCTCTTACTCAGATATCCAGTATTATTCTGAAAAGAAGTGATGAGAATAGGTATCCTTATATTGCTCCAGATTTACATGTATAACTTTCAACTTGCCACTGTTATTTAAATATGATGTTAGCTGTGGGTTTGTCATATATAGCCTTTAATGTGTTAAAGTACATTACTTCTATACCTATATTTGTTTTATTTTTTAAATTTTTTTATTAAATCATAACCATACAATGTGATTATTTGATGTGCAATATGGAATGCTTAAATCAAACTTATTAATATAACCATCACTTCACTTACTTATTTTTTTGCAGTAAGGCATTTACAGTTTAATTTTAGTTTTTTAGAAATATACCCTTGCATTGTGCACATTAGTCAAGATCCTGTGAAATGCCCTCTCTCCTCCCACCAAACACCTGCTTCTTTTCCCCTTGTTAGACTATATTTGTGTTTTATCATTCATAAGAGAGCAGCAGTACTTGGACTCATGCTTCCTTTTTTAAATTATCAATTCAGCTAAAAATAATGCTGTTTAATAGCTGTGTGATTTTAGAATAAACAATTCTTTCCAGTGCCTCAATTTCTAAAAATTTTTAAAATGGGCATACAATTACTTGTGTTACAATTTGGTAAAATCATAAAACTTAGGATAAATGAAACATCTGACACAATAAAGGTGAAAAATAAATGGCAATTATATTTTCCTTAAACATATACTATATTAGCTTACACACATGTTATAAAAAGAAGCATATGTTTGTGAAGTGGGATGAGCAATGGAAGGCATAGAATCTTTTTAGAAATCCATGGTGGTGCAGGTGCCTGTGACTCAAAGAAGTACTAGGGTGCCAGCCCCATATGCTAGAGGTGGCAGGTTCAAACACAGCCCTGGCTAAAAACTGAAAAAAAAAAAAAAAAAAAAAAAAAATCCATGGTAGTAGTTAACATTTACTAAGTTCATATTATGGATCAGTTACTATTCTAAGTACTACAGATATACTGCTTCTTTAAGTTTGATAATACACCCAAAAGGTATGTACTATGTTTGTACAAACTTTATATGTTAGTAGATTGTGTTTTCAGAAGGTTGAACCATTTGATTGTGTTTTCATAGCTGATTGTAAGTGGTGAATCCAGAAAGGCTTTTAAGATAGGATACTGCTGGAAACTGCATACTGGGCTGCCTCAGAAGGTGTTAGAAAAACACTGTAATGTACTAATAACTAAATTTATAGTTCACTAAATGTTTCTAGAGTAAGTTATTTTAACTGCTTTATTCACTACAAACTGTTTTTAAGGGATGAGAAATACACTAGTATTACTAATTTATTTATTACCTTTATTACTATCAGTTTCTCTATTTCAGTTGGTTTCAATTTAATTTCATCAGCTAATGAATTACACACTCAGAAAAGACTCCATTCAATACTTTGATATTATAAAAATTAACTAGTTTTTAAAATATTTGCTCTACATAAGCATTTCTTTAGATTAGCATAAGCCTGAAGGAGTTTGCACTATTTTTAGAATTAAACATTAACAACCAACACTACCATAAATCTACTAAACACATGAGATAACAGAACAGAAAAACTTGTGTATCTAACATGACTATTCTCTCATGACTAATTTTTCTTCTGATACTGTTAAGTACAATTAGAGACCTTTCAATCTGTAATTCCCAAGTCTATTTGTTTATAAAGACTTATCTTTCCCCATTCAATGTAATAATGACAGATAACCTCTTAAACATTTTATACATACTTGCTCTTTATTTATTTATACCACAGCATTGTGCCACTGGCCATTTTTTAAACAAACGTTCTCCATTACTGATGTAAATTGGTAATGAATCCATATAAACTAACTTGAAAACTCTGTGGTATAGAAATATATGTTCTGATGAAAATATATGTATAAAAAGCTTTGTGGTATAAAAATATATGTTCTAGGAACCATTCTGTTTACATGTCACTGATAATTTTAGTTAGTTCTAGAAGCCTCTCTTAGGTAGCTACTATAATATCACCTTGTGTCTTTACATGACATACTAAAGAACTACTTAATTCATGTTGATGACTAAAATTGGTGAATTATCTGTGATATAGCATAGTTAACAGAAGAATAACAATTTTCTGCTGACATAGGAAAAAGATTTCAATAATTTGCAACAGCGTGATATTTTTTGAAATGTGTCTATGCCAAATTCCTTTGTTCTTTGGCATGTTTCAAAAAATGTCATACTGCATTCCCAGAGATACAAAACAAAGTTATCAGTTATTTTCTGAATTAAATATTCTTTGTCTTCAGTGAAGTATGTTGTAAAGGTTGAGAAGACGTTGCATTATAGTTAAAAATCACAAACACTGAATAGCCAATTCATGCTGGAAATGTGGAGCCTTGGTTGTTCAATGTGTGAGACAGAAAGTGTGTTATCTGTCAACAGTTTTTAGCCACAGTTAGTCATAGTAATTCCAGGAATCAAATGAGCATAAACACCTAGCTGTGATTGAACTGTTAGTACTTCATCAGACAAAAGTTAATTTGCTAATTTTTATTAAAAAAAAAAAAAGACTGCATTGCTGTAGTAGATACTCCTCCTAATGAGTTATATACTTAATGAGACATATATCCACATGCCTGCCCACACAAATATTAAGGAACATTCCTACAATTGAGTTTTAAATACAAATCATATTTGATAATATAGCTTCAAAATGCAGTCAAGGAAAATATTTTTAGTATAGTAAAAGTCAATAAATGCATTTATTCTGATTCAATCTTTTTCAAAATTTCTGTTTCTTCTGACACCTATCTGTCCTCCACCATTTTCTGGTTATTCTTCATCAAAGAATGAATAAAGGAGCAGATGTAGGTATTTTTCAGAATAAAGATTTTTGGTAGTAAAGTTCTTCTTTTGACTTTACCTATTGTCCAACTTTAAATACTCTCATCAAAGCAAAATCTTCACAGGCAAAAATGAAACAGTACTATTTCAGAATGTTAATTTAAAAAAATCATATCTCACCTGTGGTTCATCTTTCACAGCCACATTTCTTTAGATTTTAAGATGTATTTGCCATACTGATCCTTTATAATTAGAATTTTAAATGGTATTACAGTAATTTGTGTGAGTTGGATTTGGAACTGCCACACAATTAGTTTTTAATTACTACCTACTTTTTATCTCTTCACTAAAGCCTTTATTCACTCAGTCCATCTCATTCATCTTAATTGGTAGTCCATAAAGAGAAGTCTCCTACGTTGCTTTGTCTTGCCAAAGCTGTGATAGGCTTTGACAGGGATTTTAGTACTGGAACAGGTAAGAGCTAATTTAACATGTGACATCTAGCAGAAAAATGGATAAAACTACGGCAGAAGGTCAGTGTGATTTATCAAACCATAGCAGGGTGTTGAAAAGGAAAGCCTAAAACTAGAAAAGAGTCTTGTACCTATGAGCAACAAACTATCAAACCACAAAATCACATAACAATAAATAAAAATGCAAATAACAAAGGTGAGGGTGTCCCTTGAAAATAATGATAGCATGTTGTCTTCACATGCCGAGAATAGAATGGAATGTACTAACCTAGCCCTCTCAGAAAAAGAAAAAAAGTATTAACAACCTCAATGTATTTTGTTTCCTTTATAAATTTATTAGACATTTTAAAATGTACAGGTCTTATCTCATTTAATTTTTCTTTAAATGCATTTTTAGAAAACAACCTCTAGCTACAACACAACTATAACAGCAGAGATTTTATTTGATTAAAATTGTAAGAGACTAAATGACAGTAACAATCTTCTTAGGCACGTTTCAAGTTTCTATAGAAGGAAATTAACAAGCTGTTGTTTATATCCTTGGGGGGGGGGGGGAAAGACTAAACTCAGAAAATGCTTCTTTGAAAGCAGGTGTTTAAGCATATAAAAAGTAGAATTACCTCTAATAGCCATATCCCAATATAACTGTCTTTGTTGTTAGACTGCTCTCTCTAAAGATAATCATGCCAGGCAAAGACAGCTGTTAGACTTTATTTATTTTATTATTTTTAAAAAATGTTAACCCAGTTTTCATTAAATCATTCTAATTGAATCTGTTGCCTGTAAAATATGCAGATGAATGCAAGTTGATTAAGAAAATATTCTCAAAAGGACTAACCTACTGCTATCCAATGGAGCCTTAGGACAGTGAGAGCAACCTTGTCATGCTGGAAGTCTGCATTAATTTAGCTGTAGTCAATTAAGACCACATTTAAGAAATTTCAATTAGATGTACTTAAAAATGTTCGTTATTTTAGAAAAATATAACTACTGTGTACTTAATTTCAAAAAATGATAACTGTTCATTAAGTTTAAAGTTAACTAACCTTGACACTACTATTCAACATATTGCTGGAAGTTCTAACCAATAAAATCAAGAAGAGAAGGAAATAAAGGGCACCCAACTGGGAACAGAGGAGGTCAAACTCTCACACTTTGCAGATGATATGATCTTACAGAGAACCCCAAAGTCTCAACCACAAGAATCCTAGAAGTGATCAAAAAATACACTGTTGCCTCAGGATATAAAAGCAATGTCCACAAACCAGTAGCCTTTGTACATGCCAATAACAGCCAAGATAAGAAGCTAATCAAGGATACAATTTCCCTCACAGTACCTTCAAAAACAAACAGACAAACAAAAAAAAAAAAAAAAAGGAAGACCTAGGAATATACATAGCAAAAGAACTGAAGGACTTCTACAAAGAAAATTAAGGAAATCAAAGGAAAGAAATAGGAAAAGACATTAACAAATGGACACACTGCGATCATTGCTAGGAAGAATCAACATTGTTAAAATGTCTCTATTCCCAGAGCAATCTCCAGATTTAAAGCCATCCTCATTTAAATACCAACATCATACTTTCAAGACTTGGAAAAAGTAATTCCTCACTTTTTATGGAACCAGACAAAACCCCATATAGCTAAGGCAACTCTTAGCAATGAAAAAAAAGCTGGGCGCATTAGCCTACCAGAATTTAGGCTACATTAGAAGGCCATAGTGATCAAAATGGCATAGCATTGGCACAAAAATAGAGACATGAACATTTAGAACCAAATAGAAAATGAGATGAAACTAACATCTTAAAGCCACCTGATTTGATAAACCATAAAAGAAACAAACCAAAAAAAGCATACACTGGGGAAAGAATTTCTATTCAATAAATGGTGTTGAGTGAACCAGATAACCACATGTAAAAGACTGAAACGACCCACACCTTCACCACTTACTTAAATTTATTTTAGATGGATTAAAGATCTAAATCTAAGGTTTGAAACAATAAAAATCCTTGAAGAAAGTGTGGGGATGATTACATCCTCGGGAAAGATTTTATGAAGAAGACTTCTGTGGTAATTGCACCAACAACAAAAATAAACAAACGAGACTTAATTAACCTGAAAAGCTTCTGTACAGCTAAGGAAACAACAACCAGAGCAAATAGACAACCTTCAGAATGGGAAAAGATATTTGCATATTATGAATTGAACAAAAGCTTAATAACTAGAATCTATAGAGAACTCAAATTAATCAACAAAAAAAGAGGCAACAATCCCATAGATCACTGGGCAAGAAAGGTGAATAGAACTTTCTGTAAGGAAGACAGATGAATAGCTAAGAAACATGAAAAAATGCTCATCATTCCTAACCATCACAGAAATGCAAATCAAAACCAGCCTGAGATATCACATAGCCCCAGTGAGAATAGCCACATCACAAAGTCTCAAAGCTGCAGATCCTGGCATGGATGTGGAGAGAAGGGAGCACTTTTACACTGCTGGTGGGACTTCAAACCTTTTCGAAGGAAGTATAGAAAATCCTCAAAGAACTCAAATTAGACCTCCCATTTGATCCTGCAATCCCATTATTAGGCATCTACCCAGAAGAAAAAAAAATCTTTATTCATAAGGACATTTTCACTATACTGTTTAACGCAGCTCAATGTACGATATCCAAAAGGGAAACAACCTAAATGCCCACTAACCCAGGAATGGATTAAGCTGTGGTATATGTATACCATGGAATACTATTCAGCCATTTAAAAAAATGGAGACTTTCCATCTTTTGTATTAACCTGGATGGAGGTGGAACATATTCTTCTTAGTAAAGTATCACAGGAATGGAGAAGCAAGAATCCTATGCATTCAATTGTAACATAAAGACTAGATGATCTAATGAAAGGTGGGGGTTAGGGGAATGGGAAACAGGGAGTGAAGATGAGGGAGGGAGATGTGGGGTCTTTGTGTATGGAATACCTCTTGGGGGAGAGACATCAATATAAGAAAGACTGTACATAACAAATGCAACCAGTGTAACCTAATTCTTTGTACCCTCAATGAATATTCAACAATAAAAAAAAAATCATTTTGCAAATAAAGGCAATTTTTCTCCTTTCTATTAATCTTAATTTCTTGTTTCTTTTTTTTGTTTGTTTGTTTGTTTTTTCTAGTTTTATTGCAGTGGCTAGAATGTTCAGCACAATGTTGAATAGTAGAGGACCCCTTTGTGTTAGTTTTGGTCTTGGTGGTATGTGCGCACGTGCATGCAGAGGGAGCGAGCATTGACAATTTTCATGAATGCCTTTCATTGGATAGAGAAAGTTCCTTGCCATTGATACTTTGCTGGTGAATTTTTCTCCTGAATGGATTCTGGATTTTATTAAGTGTTTTATCTACATCAAAAAAATAAAAATAAATATAAAAAAATAAAATTAACTAATCTTTTAATGTTGTGTGCTCTTTTTTGGAAAGACTAGAATATTTGGTTGCAGCACAGAGATCTGCACAGAGATCAGTTGACCCTCTAAATATATCAGTCATTTGGGCTTAAGGGCACCTTGATTTGGGTTTAGGCAGGAGAATGTAGATTCATAGCAATTAGTGGTTGAAAAGTAAGAAAGCATTTCTTAGGCATGTTGCCAAAAGTATGGGCATTCTATTGCCTTCTTCCACACTTCATTTGGAGATTTTGTAGCATCAAAGAATGATTTTAAAATACCATCTACAGAGAGCTCAAACAATTCTATTTGTAGTTCCTTAGGTACCTTGGTGATATCAACTATGTGATGCTGAAAAGCTACTTTGAGTGTAATGTCATGATTCTGAAAGTTGTGAACCTTTTATTGTATTCTCCAATTAATAGGTCTACAATAGCTGTGTATTCTTCATGTAATTTTCATCTCATTCTGTTGACCAAATGACCCTTATTACAGGGGAAAATGTTCATCTAAAGTTTTCTTTTCTTTTTCTTTTTAATCATTTTTTTTTTTTTACCGTATATACTCGAGTATAAGCCGACCCAAGTATAAGCCGACCCCCGTAATTTTACCCTAAAAACTGGAAAAACTTAGTGACTCAAGTAAAAGCTGAGGTGGAAAATGCAGCAGCAACTGGTAAATTTCAAAAATAAAAATATATACCCAAAACAATTACAATAATTGAGGATTCAGTAGGTTAAATGCTTTTCAATATTTATTGCTAAAGAAAAACTGTAAACTAGCAACAACAACTTTAAAACTTTAAATAAGGGGTGGGGACAAGATGGTGGACTGAAGCCAGCATTCCACAGAGGCTCCCGTCCAGAAGGAGAGTTAAAGGATGGAAATTTAGTAAGTAACCTGGAGGATTTGAGCTATACCAAGAGAGAAGGTTGGAGATCGCACATCAACACCACTGAGGCGAGCTGAGACCACAAGGATGCAAACAAAAGGTACAAAATCCATCACCAAGCGGATGGGAGTCTCCCCTCCCCCCACGAGTCCGGCTTAAGGGACCACAAAGAAAAGGGCAGAAATCAAAAGCCCTCCCACTTCATTTCACGGAAGCAACCCTCTAAAAACTGGTCCTACCTCCCCTACTAGGGTGCCATGGCGCTCCCTTGCCAGACTTAAAACTCTATAAAACTTTGTATATCATTCCCAGCAGTCCAGCACTCCCCTCCACTCACATGGAGGTCTGGAGGGCTGGAGGTCTATCCCCCAGGAGTTCGGATCCCTGGGTGATTTATCGAGGGGAGGGGTGTGGACAGAGCCCGAGTTGTGACTGACCAGTGCTGACTCTGAGGCACGAGAGTGAGGAACACACACCCAAGGGGAAGTCACACCACGGCGGCACTTCCCTGTGACAGGGTGCACCAGCCCTCTTTGACCAGCCATACAGCTAACCTCCCCATTTGAAGCGCTGAGCTGTCAGGACTCCCTCCCCACCCTCACTCAGGGGCCTGGGGACCTGTCCCCAGACGAGGTCAGATCCTTGGGCGATTCCTCCAGGGGAACGGACCGTCCCTGAATTGTGGCTGGACAGTGCTGGCATGGAAGCATGCCACTGAGAAGGAGGAGCCACGTCTCGGTGGCACTTCCCTGCAGCGCGGGCTACATAAAACCGAGTGAGTGCTTCCAGTGCTGAGTCCCCAACGCCCCCTCCCACTCCCACTTGGGGATCTGGGAGCCTGCCCCCCAGAAGTCTGTATTGCTGGGGGACCTCTTGTGGGGAGCTCAGTGTCTGAACTGCGCTGTCTCTGGGGCGCAGAAGCGAGAAGCTGACGGTTGGCTCCAGAGCCGCGGTTCCCAGATAAGCAGAGCTGCAGGTCCCAGAGAAGCAGAGCAACGGCTGCTTTCTGACAGCGGACAAAGAGGGCTGGGCTCGGGGCACTCTCCTTCGCCCCCACCCTCAGATTTGGAGGACTGTCCCACAGTAGTCCGGATATCTGGCTGATCTCTCGAGGAGTGTAGACAGAGTATAAACTGTGACTGGTCAGTGAAGGGTGAATAGCCATTTTTTTTTCTTTTTCTATTCTTTTTTTCTTTTTTCTTTTTTTTTAACAGCAAAACGGCTCACTTCTAAATATTCTGAAGCCACACCCCGTGTCTCCCTGGGCAACCAGTGGAGGCCACCCGGGAGTAAGGAATTTGCTTTTGCTTTGTTTTGTGACACTGCTCACAAACCCAGAAACATCCGAATATTCACCTCCAGCAGCAAAGACATTTGAACTCAGAACAGCCTGTC
>CAUYPK010099551.1:0-14870 GCA_963574355.1 Loris lydekkerianus | reverse complement strand
GACAATGCCCAAAGTTCTCCACACTTTTGCTCAAGTTCTCCCCCAGGCAGCTCAACTGAGTGCCAAGTCCAAGAACACCAAAAAAGTTCACAGGTAAGGCCTTGCTAGTTTGCAGTCTCACTGCTGCTTGTACTCACGGTTGCCGGCGTGATTAGGTCAATCGAACACACGCAGCCACTTGCCAGTTTTTCACTTTTTTTGTTCTCCTCCTGGGGTCCAGAAGTCCCTTTCTGGCTCCCTGTATCCTCAAAGGGATGATCATAGGCAGATCCCACCGGCCAGAGATGTCTGGAGTCTTGTCTCCCCAGACTCACTGTGCCCAGTTGCAGGGAAGCTATTACTCAGCCACCATCTTTAATCCAATCCCCAGGCTTGAAGCCTTTAACAATCTGCAACAACATTTTTTTCTGCATTTTCAAAGGACAAATTTACAAGATTTAGGCTGGTTGATAAAGTACAAGAGCCCTAGGGATTGAGTTTTGGAGCTTACTAAGCAGACGACTCACAGCTATCATGTGTTCATCGATATCAAGAATAGTCGAAAAATTCACAGTTTCTCTTTCAAAAATATGCTTTTTACAGAATATGATACTGGAGGAAATGAATTTTGTACAGTGTATGCTGCAAGAATAGGTATACAGTGTTTTTTCCTGTTTTTTATTTAGAAGTGTTGTCTTTTTTGCTGATTTACATATGTGCTTTTGATTGGTTTCTTAATAGGTGTGAAGCTATGACAACTAATGATTATGCCCCCAGAGTAATGAGTACCATGTATTTGTACGGATTCAGTAAAGCTGGATCTCATCACAGTGAGAGCAAAGTACTGGAGATGGAAGTCCTCCTTTCTAACCTGGCTCTCCAGCCAGTTATCTATGTGCCCTTAGAAAAGCCAGCACATTCTCTGGGCCTCAGTTTTCTCATTTGTAAAACACAGGGACTGAATTAATAGACTCAAAATGCTCTCTCTAGGTATGAAATTTTACATTTGGTACCAATATATTAAAAGTTTTTATGTTTAAATGATGGATTCTTGATCATTTTTTTTCTTTCTGCTTTTCTGTGTTTTACAATTTTTCTTAGTATTTTTTTTACAGGCATGACCAAGCAAACAACATCATAATGTGAAATTACATTAAAATTGTAATGAATAACATGTGAAATTAATACAAAATTACATTTTACAGGCATGTAAAAACAGCAACATAATATGTGAAATTACATTGTTTTTCTGGAAAAAAATGTACATGACATTATTTGAATAGCTAGTTTAGATACTTTGATACTAAGCATAATCACATAAATTATCTTATTTAATTATCACATCTACACTGGAAGTTAAAAGATTATTATTCCACATAGAATGAAAAATCCTCAGGCATAGAGAGATAAAAATAACTTTCTCAGCACAACTAGTTAATTACAAAAACAGGATGCTAAGCTCTACATACAAATTCCTAACAGACCATGCTGCTTCTGTTTAAAGCATTTTAAGAAAGTGACAATTCCTTATATGTATTTTTAAATAAATATGTGAGTAAGTGGGGCGTAAGAAGGACTTGTCTAAGGCATTTAGCCAAACTATTAAGGACAGTGCTAAAATAGGCTGTGATTAAAATGCTTTAGGGTATTTTCTGGTTTTTAATGGTTAATTTTTTTTTAATTTACCAATGTCATAGCCTGCTGAAAGTACATTTGCCATCTGTTGTTAAAATCTCCACCTCCTGGCTGTATTTTTTGATTCGAGTAGCGTGCTCAGGTCTCAGCCTCAGTGATGGAGGCTGATCGCTGGGTGCTGCCAACCTGCCATCGATCCAGCTTCTCTTTCTAGGTGCTACCCAGCTTTAGTAGCAGATTTCAAGCGAAACTTTGCAGACTTGGCCTACCACCAATTCACGCTGCCTGAATTTAATTGCTTCTTAATCCTTTCATTAATCTCTTGTTGATCCTCTAACACAGCCTGCACAAGAGCCTCCCAAACCTTCATTCACTTCCAATGCCTGGTTCCATCTTCCCCCTCATTTTGAAGCAGGCAACTTATCTTCTTTATTAAGAACTTAGAGACTGTGAGCAATTTTATGTTTGTTTGTTTGTTTATTTATTTATTTATTTATTTATTTATTTATTTATTTAGAGACAGAGTCTCACTATGTCGCCCTCCGTAAAGTACTCTGGCGTCATAGCTCACAGCAACCTCAAACTCTTGGGCTTAAGTGATTCTTTTGCTTCAGTCTCCCAAGTAGCTGGGACTACAGGTGCCTGCCACAACTCCCAGCAATTCTTTTGTTCTTGTTGTTGCAGTTGTCATTGTTGTTTAGCAGGCCCAGGTGGGGCTTGACCCCGCCAGCCTCGATGTATGTGGCTGGTGCCCTATCCACTGAGCTACTGGCGCCACAACAATTGTATTTTTTAAATGAGACCTCTATTTCATTCCTTTTTTGTATTTCAAAATATTAAGGGGGTTACATGGGTCGCTTTTGTAATGCTGAGTCTCAGCTATAGGTGTGTCCATCACCCAAATATTGATCATTGTACCCCTTAGGGAGATTTTTGCTCCCCCTCCTTCCCCTCCCCCCAGCTGATTTTCACTGTGTTTCCTTTCCCTCTGTGCATATGTGTGTGCTTCTGGGTTAGTTCCAGTTTAATAGTGAGTACCTGCAGTGTTTGTTTTTCAGTTTTTGAGATACTCCATTTAGGAGAATGGTCTCCAGTTCTATCCAGATTATTGCAAAATGTATGAATTTATCTTTTTTATGCCATGATACACAAATATGAAATTTTATTAATCCACTTGTGAAATTTTTAATGTACTTTCCTCTTTATGTGTCTTCTCTCTCTCTCTTTAACAATCTAAGAGTAAAAAGCATCTTTCCCTATGACTTGATACTCCCGCTTGAGCCCCAGATGTCACACCTAATCACCTCCCTCTCCCCAGCATCGTTAGTCTCTTTCCTCTCTATTCTACCTATACTTTCACAATATTCAAATAAAACCTTTTTTGTTTCTGCACTCTGCATCACCCAGCTTCCATTAAACGTCTTTCTTTATCTTCCGAGAATTGTTATATTTATCTATATTCAATATCTACAAATTTGCACCATCCATTCCCTCCCTAGCACTTTACAATGTTAATTTGGATGCTTTGTACTCTACTAAAGCATTGATTGAGCTACTCTCTCAAAAGGCCTCAGTGATGATTTTATATTTCCTTATGAAACACAATGAATTTCCTTAGTTCATATTCTTTTTGATATCTCTTAAGTGCTTGACCTGCCTGTTAATTCCCTTCTATATGATTTTTTCCCCCCTCATTCCTAGACTTTTTCATGACTCCACTTTTTCTTCATGGCTTTTCTTTTCAATCTTTCTATGTTCTTCTGTTATATGATATTTCATTTCATAATCAGTGACTTGAATATTTGGCAACAAACTTGTGTCTCTTCTAAGTTTTGATTGTTTAAGTTATTTAAATATTATGTTAGTTTCAGTGCTCCAAATTCACTCCATCCAAAACCAGTGTTTTACTCCCACAGTTTTTCTCTGTTCCTCATGTCTTGCATGGTAGAAATAACATCACCACTCTTGCCTTTATCCAAGTTCCTCTTTAACTGAATTCAATCAACTGCCACCTGATCACTTAACAAATTACTGCAAAGTTAGCAGCTAAAAATAACACACATTAATTGTCTCACACTTTTTGTCTGGACCAGGATTCCAGGTGTGGCTTAACTGGTTCTCTGCAGGCAGTCTCATAAGGCTGCACTGAAGATGCTGACCAGGTGTGAGGTCTCACCTGAAGGCTCAGCTGGGAAAAGATTCACTGCTCAGCTCTCAGAGGTTGTTTTTGTTGTTGTTGTTGTTGTTGTTTTTGGTTTAGCTTCAGAACCAATAATGACTTGCTTCTTTGAGGCTGGTGTGAATTTGAATCTTTCAGGACTGCAGGCTCCAACCCCACCGCACTCACCCCACCAGGCCACAAAGCAGATGAGTGGCAGGCATCGCATCACCACCTGAGCCCCACTCCTATCAGATAAGTGGTGCATTAGATTCTCACAGGAGCTCGAATCCTACTGTAAGCTGCACATGTGAGAGATCTAGTCACCTGCTCCTTACGAGAATCTAAAGCTTGATGATCTGAGGTGGAGATGTAATGTGCTTGAATCATCCTCAAGTCATCCTCCTTTCCCTGTCCATGGAAAAACTGTTATCCACGAAACTGGTTCCTGATGCCAAAATACTGGGGACTGCTAGGAGATCTATCATCTGTCTATCTACCTTTCTATCTATCTATCCATCCATCTATTTATTCATTTTATATTGGTTACATATACATATTAACCAGGAAAGTAACATCTAATTACTCTTACCATATTCTGTTGGCTGAAGGAAAGTCATAGGTCCTGTCTGCACCCAAGACAAACAGGCACATCACCGGGGATTAACCTAGAATCTTACCCACCACATTGTTCTTTCTACAGGACTGAACAAGGGGAAGAAGTGCTTTTTATTCATGCTATAGAAATGATTTTGGAGCCAAATTAAATACACATTAAAATGCACAAAAGGGACTTTAGTCCTGGGATTTTAGAGACAGAATTAAGTTGGGTTCGAAAAAAACAGAAAAGAAGGAAGAGTAGGAAAGGAGATTGGCTGAAAGAGGAGCTACCATAAACATCTTCCAAAAATGGTATAACTCAGCGCTTAAACTACCTGTGGTCATGGACCAGGATTTATATTGTTTGTTTGATTTTAACATATCCAATCTGTTGCAGACCTACACTTTTGTAAAGGTAAAAAACAAACAAAAGATGAAACTAGAAAAATGAGATAAGGAGAGAAAAGAAAGGCATATCAAATATAATTCTGATCTCTTTATATTAGATAAAAAGACATAAAATTACTCTGTACATTGCTATGAAAGTTTTCAACTGACTTTTAATATCTGTGCTGAGTCCCTGAGGACAGGTAACAGTTTGAAGACCAGCATTGTCTGCAGTTCCCCTCCGGAGCAGAGCTGATCTGATCTGCTCTCACATAATGAATTCTCCCAGGTATATGATAATCAGTCTGTTTTCTAGATGTAAGTACGATCCCTTTTTCTGGGCTTCTTTTGTTCATTCATCACAAACAAATTATTGAGCACTTGCTGTTTTTCAGGCACTGTGTTGGACTACACAAAATGCTAAGTAAATCGATGCCTTCTCTTTGTACATCTTATCCTAAGGATTGATATGATCTCAAACACAGCATGTCAAAGAGTGAACATACTAACCCCCCTCTATCCTGCCACTCCTGTGCTCTTGGGTTAAGCCTGGTTCCTGCAAACATCAGTTGCTAAAGTCAGAACTGTGCTGCTGCCCTCCCTCTTCTTCTCCTCCCCCTTCCCCACTCATTTCCCCCGGGAAGACTTGCTCTAGCCACATGGAATTGGTGCCATTCCTAGGACTTGCCGTGCTCTCCACTATCTCAGAGTCTCTGTTCGCTGCTTCTCTCCTCTGACACATCTTTCCTCTGATCCTTTATCTGGGTGCTTCTTTTGGTTTCAGTACTGGATCATTTTTCAGAAAAAATTTTCTCCAGCATCTCCTTTTCCTTTCTTTATTTACCTTCATCATAGTACTGTCACATTAGGTTGTACTACAAAGAGGAGATGGTTAGTATGTTTTCATTACTAAACTGTGAAAATTTAAAGTTAGAAAGGCTACCACATTTTTGTTGATGTATTGAAATTGGAAGGGTTAAGGAACCCTAGAGAACAGGCTGTTATTCACATACTGGGGACCAGCTCAGCCCATTTAATAGGGCCAGATCTCTCCTCCCTCCTCTGCTCTTGCCATTACAAGCCTAGTTTAAGATCTCATCACAAGATATACAGAATACCCCTACAGCCTTCTAATTTCCTCTTGGACTCTACTCCCCCCTTAGAATCCACTTGATGCCTTTTCTGAGGCTTCAGCTCTACATTCAGAGACAATCAAATAAATATTTGGTTAAATGAATTTGTTTTTCAACAAATATTTTTTTCACCACCTACTCTGTGCCAGGTACCATTTTTCATTCTTAGGAAACATCAATGAACAAATAGAAAAAAAAAAAAAAATCATGTTCTTGTGAAGCTTACACTTTTCCTCCCATGCTATACATGAGATCACCAGGACTTGTTCATGTGGTCACTGAAAGTTTGTACCCTTTGATCCTTGACTCCCATTTTTTCACTTCTCAGCCCTTCAGCCACCTGTTACTATTTGTTTTTATGTTTGATCTTTTTAGGGTTTTTTCCCACCTTGATTTTTTTGTTGTTGTTGGGGATTCTTTGAGGGTACAAGAAACCAGGTTACACAGATTGCATTTGTTAGGTAAAATTCCTCTTACAATTGTTTCTTGCCCCCAAAAGGTGTGGCACACACCAAGGCCCCACCTCCTCCCTCTTTTTTCTCTCTGCTCTCCCCTTCTCCCACCCCACCTTGTCATTAATTGTTCTCATATAAAAATTGAGTACATAGGATTTATGCTTCTCAATTCTTGTGATGTTTTACCAAGAATAATCTGTTCCACTTCCATCCCGGTTAATACAAAGGATGTAAAGTCTCATTTTTTTAAATAGCTGAATAGTATTCCATGGTATACATATACCACAGCTTATTAATCCATTCCTGGGTTGGTGGGCATTTAGGCTGTTTCCACATTTTAGCGATTGTAAATTGAGCTGCAATAAACAGTCTAGTACAAGTATCCTTATGATAAAAGAATTTTTTTTTTTTCCTTCTAGGTAGATGCCCAGTAATGGGATTGCAGGATCAAATGGGAGGTCTAGCTTGAGTTCTTTGAGGTTTCTCCATACTTCCTTCCAGAAAGGTTGTACTAGTTTGCAGTCCCACCAGCACTGTAAAAGTGTTCCCTTCTCTCCACATCCACGCCAGCATCTGTAGTTTTGAGATTTTGTGATGTGGGTCATTCTCACTGGGGTTAGATGGTATTTCAGGGTGGTTTTGATTTGCATTTCTCTGATAGATAGGGATGATGAACATTTTTTCATGTTTGTTAGCCATTCATCTGTCTTCTTTAGAGAAGGTTCTATTCATGTCTCTTGCGCATTGATATATGGGGTTGTTGGCTTTTTTCATGTGGATTAATTTGAGTTCCCTATAGATCCTAGTTATCAAGCTTTTGTCTGATTCAAAATATGCAAATATCCTTTCCCATTGTGTACGTCGTCTCTTTGCTTTGGTTGTTGTCTCCTTAGCTGTACAGAAGCTTTTCAGTTTAATTTAGTCACATTTTTTATTTTTGTTTTTGTTGCAATTGCCATGGCAGTCTTCTTCATGAAGTCTTTCCCCAGGCTGATATCTTCCAGTGTTTTTCCTATGCTTTCTTTGAGGATTTTAATAGTTTCATGCCTTAAATTTAAGTCCTTTATCCATCTTGAATCAATTTTTGTAAGTGGAGAAAGGTGTGGGTCCAGTTTCAGTCTTTTAGATGTGGATATCCAGTACTCCCAGCACTATTTATTGAATAGGGAGTCTTCCCCCAGTGTACGTTCTTGTTTGGTTTATTAGGTGGTTGTAAGATGTTAGTTTCATTTCCTGGTTTTCTATTCGATTCCAAGTGTCTGTCTCTATTTTTGTGCCAGTACCATGCTGTCTTGACCATTGTGGCTTTGTAGTACAGTCTAAAATCTGGTATGTTGATACCTCCAGTTTTGTTTTTATTACTAAAAACTGCCTTAGCTATATGGGTTTTTTCTAGTTCCATACAAAACACAGAATCATTTTTTCCATGTTTTGAAAGTACATTGTTGGTATTTTAATAGGGATGGCTTTGAATAGGTAGATTGCATTGGGAAGTATAGACATTTTAACAATGTTGATTCTTCCCAGCCATAAGCATGGTATGTTCTTCCATTTGTTAATGTCCTCTGCTATTTCCTTTCGTAGGGTTTTTTTATTTTTGTTTGTAGAGGTCCTTCACCTCTTTTGTTAGGTATATTCCTAGGTATTTCATTTTCTTTGAAGCTATGGTGAAGGGAGTTGTGTCCTTAATTAGCCTCTCATCTTGGCTGTTATTAGCATATACAAAGGCTACTGTCTTGTGGACACTGATTTTATATCCTGAGACATTACTGTATTTTTTGATGACTTCCAGGAGTCTTGTGGCTGAGTCTTTGGTGTTCTCTAAGTATAAGATCATATTATCAGCAAAGACAGAGAGTTTGATCTCTTCTGCTCCCATTTGGATGCCTTTTATTTCCTTGTCTTGCCTAATTGTATTGGCTAGAACTTCCAGCACTATGTTGAAAGTAATGGTGACTGAGGACAACCTTGTCTGGTTCCAGTTCTAAGAGGAAAAGCTTTCAGTTTTACTCCATTCAGTAAAATATTAGCTGTGGGTTTCTCATAGATAGGTTAGATCAGTTTCATAAATGTGACCCATATGCCTGTATTCTTCAATGTGCTAATTAGAAAAGGATGCTGGATTTTATTGAATGCTTTTTCTGCATCTATTGAAAGGATCAGATGGTCTTTGGTTTTGCTTCTGTTGATATGGTGAATAACGTTTATGGACTTGCATATGTTAAACCAGCCTTGCATCCCTGGGATGAAACCTACTTGATCATAATATCTAAATTTTTTGATGATAAGCTGTAATCTATTGGCTAGGATTTTGTTGAGAATTTTTGCATCTATATTCATTAGTGAAATTGGTCTGAAATTCTCCTTTTTAGTTGGGTCTTTTCCTGGTTTTGATAACAGGGTGATGTTTGCTTTGTAGAACGTGTTGGAGAAGATTCCTTCCTCCTCATTTTTTTGGAATAATTTCTACAGTGTAGGAATAAGCTCTTCTTTGAAGGTTTGATAGAATACTGGCATGAAGCCATCAGACCAGGGCATTTTTTTGTTTGAAGATTTTTTTATTGTTTCTTTGATTTCAGTGCTTGAAATTGGTCTGTTCAGGAGCTCTATTTCTTCCTGCCTAAGTCTAGGGAGAGGGTGTGATTCCAAATGTTGATCCATTTCCTTCCCATTGTCAAATTTCTGGGCATAGAGTTTCTGGTAGTATGCAGAGATTATCTCTTGTATCTCTGTGGCATCAGTTGTTATTTCCTCTTTATCATTTCTGATTGAGGTTACTAGAGATTTTACTTTTCTATTTCTAGTTAGTCTGGCCAAAGGTTTATTTATTTTATTTTATTTTATTTTTTTAAAAAAAACAGCAACAATTCCTTGTTTCATTAATTTTCTAAATGATTGTTTTCAATTTCATTGATCTCTGATTTGATTTTGGACATTTCTTTTCTTTTGCTGGTTTTAGGCTTAGATTGTTCTTCTTTTTCCAATTCCATAAGATGACTTGTAAGTTTATTGATGCGCTCTCTTTCAGTTTTTCAAAAGTAGGTATCTAAAGCAATATAGTTTCCTCTCAGAACTGCTTTTGCAGTATCCCACAGGTTTTGGTAGCTTGTGTTGTCATTGTTGTTATGCTGAAGGAAGTTAGTGATTTCCTGTTTTATTTCTTCCTGTACCTAATTGTCATTCAACAGAAGGTTGGTTAATTTCCAGGCCTTTGTGTGGGGTTGAACGTTTTTGTTGGAGTTGAGATCCACCTTTAGTGCCTTGTGGTCTGGGAAGATACAAGGTAAAATTTCAATTCTTTTGATTGTGTTGAGGTTTATTTTGTGTCCTAGGATATGATCAATTTTGGAAAATGTTCCATGGGGTGATGAGAAGAATGTATATTCTTTATCCTTGGTATGGAATGTTCTATATGCGTCTATCACGCACAGTTGTTCTAGGGTCTTATTTAAGTTCTTTATATCTTTGTTTAATTTCTCTTTAGAGGATCTGTCCAGCTCTGTAAGAGGAGAATTAAAGTCCCCTGTTATTATGGTGTTATAGGATATTATAATATCTTGCTCAGACTGAGAAAGATGTTTTTCAACAATCAGGGAGCATTTAAGTTGGGTGCATAAATATTTAGAATTGAAATGTCTTCTTATGGTATTTTTCCCTTGACCAATATAAAGTAATCATCTTTTTCTCTTTTGACTTTAGTTGCTTTAAATCTGCCATTTATCTGAAAATAAGATTGCAACTCCTTTTTTCTTCTGAATTCTGTTTGTCTGAAAAATTGTCTTCCAACCCTTAACTTGGAGTTTTAATTTTTCTTTTGAAGTTAGGTGCATTTCCTGCAGACAGAAAATGGATGGCTTGTGTTTTTTAATCCAGTCAGCCAATCTATACCTCTTCAGTGGGGAATTCAAGCCATCAACATTTATTGAGATAATTGATAAGTGTGGTAGTGTTCTATTCATCTTATTTTGTGAGAGTCCATTGCTTAGTTTTATCTTTTGCATCATTGTGAAAGTTAGGTTCTATACTTTAATTTCTGAGTTCTTACTTTGCTGTTGAGCCATTGTGGTGATCAGTGTGTAAAGCAGGTTGAAGTATTTTCTGAAATATGGTCTTGTTGTGGAGAATTTCCTCCATGTTTGCATATGAGTAAATGATTTGATTTCTGTGTCAATTTTAAAGCTTAGCTTAGCAGGATATAAAATTCTGGGATGGAAATTGTTCTGTTTAAGTATATTAAAGGTAGATGACCATTGTCTTTTGGCTTGAAAAGTTTCATTAGAGAAGTCGGCAGTCACTCTGATAGATTTGCCCCCTGTAGGTCAACTGGCACTTACTCCTGGCAGCTTGAAGAATCTTTTGTTTTGTCTTGACTTTGGACAGGTTGATCACAATGTGTCTTGGAGAAGCTTCGTTAGAGTTGAGGTGACCTGAGGTCTGATATCCCTCTGAAAGCAGTGTGTCAGAATCTTTGGTGATATTTGGAAAATTTTCATTTATAATATTCTTTAGTATGGCTTTCATTTCTCTGGGGCATTCTTCTTCCCCATCTGGGATACCTATAACACGTATGTTTGAATGCTTTACAAAGTCCCATAATTCTGTCTGAATGCTCTGCTTTGCCTCTCTTTTTTTCTGCCTCTTTAACTATCTGCGTTATCTCAAGAGCTTTGTTCTCTACATCTGAGATTATTTCTTCTGCATGGTCTAATCTGTTGTTGATACTTTCTCTTGCATCTGTAAGTTCCATAATTGACTGCTTTATTTTTCTTCAGCTCTGTTATATCCTTTCTATATTCTTCATATCATTCATCTTTTTTTTGATTATGTTTTTGGATTTCCTTTTGGTTATTTTCCACTTTATCGGCAGTTTCCTTCATTGTTTCCATAATTTCCTTCATTGTTTTCATCATCTGTATTCTAAATTCCCCTTCTGTTATATCTAACTTTTTTTTTTTTTTTTTGCAGTTTTTGGGTGGGGCTGGGCTTGAACCCGCCACCTCTGGCATATGAGACTGGTGCCCTACTCCTTTGAGCCACAGGCACTACCCTCTAACATTTCTTTATAGGCAGAATCCTCTGCACTAGCTACCTCATGGTCCCTTGGGAAGTTGCACTGGACTGGTTTTTCATGTTGCCAGGATTTTTCTGCTGATTCTTCATCATGAGTGTTTTCTTTTATCAGTTTCCTTACCCTAATTTTCCTTTCACTTCCTTTTGCTCTTTAAGTTACCATGCCTCTGGCCTAAGGTTTTGGTGAGTCCAGTTATTCACTGCCTTTGTCCTCCTCATCAGGTCCAGAAGTCTCTCACTGGCTCCCTGTGTCCCCAAAGGGATGTTTCTGGGCAGATCCCACCATCCAGAGGTGCCTGAAGTCTTTTCTCCCCCTGTGTTTGATGTTTTTAGATCCCTCATTTAAGTGAGACGATGTAGTATTCACCTTTTTGTGACTGATTATTTTACTCAGCACGATGTCTTGCTGGTTCACCTGTGTTGTCTCAAATGGCATTTCACTTATTACATTTTTGTTCATGAAATTTCATTTGTTCTATTTTTAACACTGCTATATATTAATACATATGTATGTATATATATGCTCAAATTATATAGATACAGTCATAAATGACTAGAAGACAAAGCCATGGATTTTCATGTGTTTGAGAATGTTGTATCTATTATCCTATATCAGGTATGTGTTACTATTGCTATACTGTGTAAAAACCATCTAAACTCTATGGCTCAAAAGAATAAGGTTTTGTTAACTTTCGTGAGTCTCTGAGGCATCTTAACAGTTCTGGTGATCTGAACCAGGCTTGGCAGACCTCGTCTCGGCTGGCTCTCACATCTGTAGAAATCTAGTGGATCAGCTGGGGGCTGCCTGGTCTAGAACAAGCTTGCTCATGTCTGGCTATAGGCTGGTTGCTGGGTGGGGTGATGGAGGTGATTGGGCTAGGTGGACATCACCATCTACCCATGTAGCCTGGACTTGTTCATATACTGGTGGTAGGTTACAAGGGAGAGAACAGAAGAGATCAAAGCCTCTTGAGACCTAAGCTCAGAAACAGCACACAGACTTTTCTGATATTCCTTCTGACCAAAGCAAGTTTCAAGCCTACTCTAGATTTCAGGGGGAAGGAAATGGATTCTACCTTTAGGAGTTAGGAACTGGGGACATTTTGGCAATCAGTCTTCCACAATGTCCTTCTTTGCAGCCTCAGTATCTGATGGAATGCTTATATAGAGGTTTTCCTGGTAGTCCTTTTACACAATTATCTGACTTTTATATATGTGTCATCACTTATAGTGACCCAGAAACTAAAATGTAAACCCTTACATTTTTGTAAACTACTTGAATTCAAGGTACACATCTCATTCATCTCTTCTGTTTTTCTTCATACATAACACATTGCACCAATCTCTCAAAATATAAGCTGCATCAATTGTGTGGACCTATAATCATGAGTACATGTTGTGTCATGTTTAAAAGTCCCTTCCCATCCACATGGCTTAAAAAGAGCATGAAAACACTATAACTCAAAGTGCTTTCCCAATATTATTTGAGTAACTAATGCACTTCCATGTTTGATAGAGAAAGAGAGCTGAGACGTTAAATTTATGTGGCTTGCTAACAGTCATCTGGTGCTTCTAGGGAAGAGATGAGGATTGATTTCTTCAGCTAGTTAGGCTGTTGGTCAGAAATAACAAAGACAAAACAAAATACACCAAGCACAAAGGGAAGCAGAGGAGCCAGAGATCCTATCCTACACCACAGCGAAGTTAGAATAGGCAAAGCTAGAGCCTATGTTCTGTGCTTGGAGGAGGAGGAAGGGTGTGGTTTAAAAAAAAAAAAAAAAAAAGGAAAAGCTAAACAACAACCTTTGAATCATTAAATATGTTCCTTAGCTGAGCCAAGCTAGGGATGTTAATAAAGGGTTAAATAAGACTTTCCATAAAGCATCTAAATTGTTTGCAGAAGTTTCTAATTATCTGGAGATAAGACCTAGATAAAAAAAATAAAATATAGGTAAATTATATAAACAAGCTATCCTCACTCATAAAATTTGTGAGACATGTTACTGCCAGAAAACTCTAATATTAACAAAGGTTTTTTTCCCTCATTTTTTCCCCAAGGGTGCTTTATATAAATATATACACAGAGAGAATGATTAATAAAAAGAGGATAGAAAAGAAGTAGGAAAGTTTCTTAGCTGTATTTGCTTTTTTGCACTTGTAAAGTTACTTCTGTCAGCTTTGAAGAGTTAGAAGAAAATGAGACAGATGTATGTTTTTCAAAAGTAACTTCAGAAAAGTTGAAGAGAGAAATAAATTTAGATCGTTAGATTTTAGTTTATTAAATAATATTTCTGTAGGGCATACTATATTTTCTTGTATGCTAACTACTGTGGAAGATTAGAATTGTTTGAATTAAATTTGAATTTTAAAACTTTGTTTTAAATGAAACAAACACCAAGGGATATGGAAAAAGGAGAGTAGACATTCTATCATGGATAGGATAGTATAATTATTACAGGACATTAATTCAATTACAATAATCTATAATAAGTATTTGTGGAATAAAATGATAATATTTATGTAAACTATCATATTCATAAAAAATAGTCTTCTTTTTCTTCTTTAATTACATGGGCAGTCAGGCTTAGGTCTTATAACCCTAAATTAGTATTTTGCTTAAACAATTCAGAACTTATTACATTAGGCAAACACTGTTCAGGAGAACACTGGGATCATGTAAATACCTTTAATGTTATTCATGAATTTTATTCCCACAGTAGGTTGGAAATATGCTATGGATATTCTCTTATGAATGACCTTATTTAACTTCTGAGAGTGCATTTCTTCATTCTTTCATTACAATTTACAGAGGCTTTGCTTTACCTCCCTGCTATGGATTTAATGTTCTTTTGTTCCTACTTTTCACTGCAGTTTTTAAATTGTGTTTCTCATCTTTACCCTTTTACTTTTTTCTCCATCCTTACAGGCCACTTGGCACTAATTTTTATCAGCAGTCAGGATTGCAGGCTAAAATAAATAAGTTTAGCTTTAGACAACACACAGACTGTGTGTATCTGTGTGTATTTAATCAGCCTGTAATTTATGACTACTTCCTGGTGTGTTTTCCAATAGCGGAAATGAAACCAATGCATACTTGTGCTACAGGACATTTTTACTAAGTGCTGTTCATATCACGATGACACCCTACAGGTTTATGGAGATCTCAGAAGAATGAGAAAAATACATCAAAAAACTGGACAAAACTTATTCTTTTACTTCATATATTAACATATTGCCTACTCTCTATAAATAATTTTTCTGCTTTAGTAAAAAAAATACTGAGTTCAGCTGTGAAATCTTAGAAAATTGGGTCCTATGGTGCATTTTATATGGGTACTTGTCAAATCTGCTAAGTATAGAATATTGTCTTAACACAATAATTAAGAAATTGTGGTGAAGGCTATGTTAACCAGTTTGATGTAAGTATTTCAAATTGTATATAAAACCAGCACA